>JANJGK010002062.1:95000-148110 GCA_039081455.1 Macrobrachium rosenbergii | reverse complement strand
GAAATATATACACATAAATTCATTCTGCCTTCTGGTAGCAAATTACTCTTCAGCGATGAACTCGACATCTTTGCTATACACATTGTAATTTTTTGCATGAGAAAATGATTGATGTGTGTGTGTGTAATCAGTCTGATTATTCTACAGCCACAGTGACATCAGCTCCTGAAAGGGACGGGGTTTAATGGTCTCATAACTTTAATTCGTATATAAAGTAATATTGAAGCAGAAATCCTAGGCCTAGTCTATAGGTGACAGAGCTCATGATTTCGGTGTCAGTGGACATTCATTGGCCTAAATGAATGATTATGTATATAACAATGATAAATGTCATTATACAGTAACTTCCACTATCTGTTCTCTCTAAAAGTGGGAAATTGTACGATACAGTGGTACTGAAATCCTCTTGTAAAATGAAATGGCTCAGTACATGAGCCTAGGTCCAGGATACGTTGTCAGTTGACCTTACTCTGGAAAATAAGACTTTGTTGCAACACCCATACTTACTATTATTATATTTGCAGCTTCTAAATATTTCTTATGAAAGTGACTGCAATTAAGTCATTGCAACGATATAATACAGTCAGTGATCATTCTTTTTGTTTAAGTTCACGTGCGAGCATATAACCAACTGTGTTAGACAACCCAAGATATAGGTCTAGTCATCACAGTTATGGCACTCATGCCGGATCGAACACCATCTTAATTTCATCGTTATATTTTATTGGGTGTGTGTCTTATATATATATATATATATATATATATATATATATATATATATATATATATATATATATTTTTTTTATATATATATATATATATATATATATATATATATATATATGTATATACTCTTGGCTAAAAGTTAGTGAGTCCAAGGAAATGACTATAGCAGAGTCCACCGCTCATTGCAGCTAAACCCCGCCCACTGCACGCCAGTGATTGGCTGGCTCTCGAAAGGGAAATGACGTCACACTAACTAATTAATAGTCCAAATGATTACCATTACGGATCTGACTCAGTTCAGTAAAGTTGAGTTCCATGCACGAATGATGACACCACAGATTTGAGTTCCCGGAGTTGTGAAGTAGGCTATTAACATCTCCGATAAAAGATGTATTGAGTTATAATATCATTAAGAGGTTCTGATTCTGGATCATTTTGTCTGTGCATTTTTTTTATCATGCGCACCCTAAATACACAAGTATCTTGCTTTTTTTTTTCCTTTTAAATTGGTGTTGGCCTACATTAGCGGTTCCTCATAGACCACATCAACTGAAATGATGCAGACAGTTCCGATAATAGGGAATTAATTCATCATAATCTTCATATCATTGTGAGATGAGGCCTACATATGGAATTCTTATAATTTGAGGGCATGACAGGGCATAGGCCTTCACGTCAATTTCTTATATCTTGAGGCGATGACAGGGCATAGGCCTACATGTCAATTTCTTATATTTTGAGTCAGTTTTTCTTTATTCTGAGACAATGGCAGGCCATAGGCCTATTTATACCACAGAGAGTGAAAGTGACACTTTTGAGCATGTAGCCGATGGCATACTGTACATACTACTCCATATATGAGACTTGCAAGTTACTTATTGGTGGTAAATAACAACCGGCCCCCCAAAAAAAAAGATAGGGTATATTTGTAGAATAAATCAATTTAAGGAGGTTGTAATGAACAAAAAGTGGACCTTCAAAGACTGCATTTATCAACAAAAGAACAATGTTCAATAACAAGGTAAAAAGAGAAGCAACGAAAATATATGATAGTCTAATCAAACAAATAACATTAATCCTTCAAAGCTGATAACCAATTATAAAATAAATTCTGACCTGGTGAACAAACATAACAGCATGAGTGAAAGCTGAGAACCAAGGCAGGCTAAACACCAATCATCTCTGCTATATTCTGAATCCGAGGTGTCTTCTGCACTAATGTTTATAACTAACCTTTCTATCAAATGGTTAACTGCTATTCTTTTTTCTTATATATATTCCTCTTGTGTCGCGGAACACTGCTGACTTCATTCATATTTTCCTTTTTTTCCCCATTTCTATGGAGGTGTGTATTATGATTCTATTTCCGGGGGTAATATAACGTTTCCTTTTGATAATCAGCAGAACTTAATTTAGCTCGGTAAAACAACCATTGCTAAATTAATGAAGAAGAGAAGAACCACTGATTAACCTGTTTTCCGAAAACATGGCCAACCAGTCAGCTTCAAAGAGTGGTCGTGACGTAGGCAGTGGGCGGGGCTTAGCTGCAAAGAGCGGTGGACCCTGCTATAGTAATAGAGATTGTGATAGTGATACTAGTGCTGATAGTGATAATTATCAGGGATAGTATTTTTAAAAGTAAGAGATGATACTGATAGAAGTTATAATAGTGATAGGGATGATAATGATAGTAAATATAATAATGATAGTGATAGTAATTATAAGTGATAGTAGTTATGACCCCGACCTCTCGTCGGGTTGACTTACACTGGTCCGGCTGCAGTACTGTGGGACATGATTAAATAAGACACAGGGTGTAAATTTAACAATGATCTGTATTATCTAAAACTTACACAAGGGCCCAAGTATCTAAGCAAACTAAAATTTACCGTAAAACCGAGAGAGAGAGAGAGGCTGAGGGGGAACCCGGCGGATGCAGCGAGGGAAAGTACGTCTTTCCCCTAAACGCGACAAAAACGCTCTGCCCAAAGGGACGCCTTCTTTGGGCATCTTCCTCCCACCTTGTCATACCTCACAACCCCCGATTTCTTCTCTACTGGACACGATTGGCTCTGGCACTTCTCCTTAGGCCTATCAGCCAATCGGTGCAAGGTAAGGTGACGCTAAATCCCAACGAACTTTTTGGGGGGTTTCTGGGGGAGGAAGGTTTCCTCAGTCTGAGAGAAGATGACCGTTGACCCGTCCTGTAATGGCGTCCTACGACTGCATTAGGATCCCGGGGAAGTTTCACGAGGACTGAGAAGGGCTTAGCACTCCCCTCCCTCCCTTCTCAGTCCTCGTGAAACTTCCCCGGGATCCTAATGCAGGGGAAGTTTCACGAGGACTGAGAAGGGCTTAGCACTCCCCTCCCTCCCTTCTCAGTCCTCGTGAAACTTCCCCGGGATCCTAATGCAGGGGAAGTTTCACGAGGACTGAGAAGGGCTTAGCACTCCCCTCCCTCCCTTCTCAGTCCTCGTGAAACTTCCCCGGGATCCTAATGCAGTCGTAGGACGCCATTACAGGACGGGTCAACGGTCATCTTCGCGATGGTTTGTGCAATTTTCTGGGCATCGGTCCAATCGCTAGTGGCCTCTTCGACACTGTTAACGAAGGCTTCGATCGAAATGAAGCCCTCTTTTGACGTCGAGTTATCGAAGTCGAGAATGTGCGATGCCGGGATGGGAAGTTTCATCACCAAACTGCGAGGCACCACGCCAGCCGGCGCCGGAGGTTGCATTGCAATCCCGGAGGGAGCGGAAACGATCATTCCATTCCCGCTACTACAGTTCCCCGCCGACGTAGAACCATTATTTGCACTATCGCTGTTCGGAATTCCTGACGGCGTACTAGTGTCCGTTTCACTCGCGTTCATCGGGTTCCCACCCCCTTGCCGATTCCACTCCAGGAATGCCCTCAAAAGGGCAAGGTTACTTGCTGCATTCCTTTCGCTATTTTCCCCAACCCTTCTCGGACTAACTTCTACCGCCCCACCGTCTCTCTCCTCTTGTTCGTCGCCGTTCGCCCTGTGCAACCCCGTGCTTCTTGTATTATACACCATTGTTCCCAATTTAATATCACTCTACAGTTATTGCATTAGCACGATCGTAGACCCACAGTTCGCTATATTTACTATTAATTAGCGCTTTGCAGCAGGACCCCGCACCTGACACCAGAAACTGACCCCGACCTCTCGTCGGGTTGACTTACACTGGTCCGGCTGCAGTACTGTGGGACATGCTTAAATAAGACACAGGGTGTAAATTTAACAATGATCTGTATTATCTAAAACTTACACAAGGGCCCAAGTATCTAAGCAAACTAAAATTTACCGTAAAACCGAGAGAGAGAGAGAGAGGCTGAGGGGGAACCCGGCGGATGCAGCGAGGGAAAGTACGTCTTTCCCCTAAACGCGACAAAAACGCTCTGCCCAAAGGGACGCCTTCTTTGGGCATCTTCCTCCCACCTTGTCATACCTCCCAACCCCCGATTTCTTCTCTACTGGACACGATTGGCTCTGGCACTTCTCCTTAGGCCTATCAGCCAATCGGTGCAAGGTAAGGTGACGCTAAATCCCAACGAACTTTTTGGGGGGTTTCTGGGGGAGGAAGGTTTCCTCAGTCTGAGAGAAGATGACCGTTGACCCGTCCTGTAATGGCGTCCTACGACTGCATTAGGATCCCGGGGAAGTTTCACGAGGACTGAGAAGGGCTTATATACATATATATATATATATTTTATATATATTATATATATATATATATATATATATATATATATATATATATATATATATATATATATATATATATATGTATATACACAGTATATAATGTCATCAATACGCAAATGGTGACGGGACCTCATTAAGATTTCAAACTTTTGCTCAATAAGTTACTTGGCCAAACACTACTGAAATTGCCCAGTTACTGGGCTATTATAAAGATTTGTAAGTCCAATAAAAAGTTATGTAAACATGCAAAGTATTCTGAATAGAAAACTGGAATACTACGGTCATGCATCGCCTTCCATCCAGTGTTGCAGTGGTTGCTCCTTTTACCTTCCCTAGACAGCTTCATGCCTCGTAGACAACAACAATATTCCATGCCATTTCGAATACTGCCTCTACCCACGTAATTTGCATGCGAGAAATAATTAAATACCTTTTCCTCGCACTCGCACAGCCAGATGTCTTTCTAGCTACCAACAGTGAGACAAAAGGGTTACTGAAAGACCATCGTTTATTTGTTTGATCTGCGTAGACTATTTGATACATCATACAAGCTCGTCTTTCGTGTGCTTGTATTGTTCTATTATCGAAAGTGAAGGTTCTTTGTAAATATAAGCATTCGGATATAATATTACTGAAGAAGCAGTTTGCATCTTTATCACAGTAAGCTAAGATATCGGAAACATTGATTGCAGCCGAACACGAGATAGCTATGCGTACCCCACATCTAACTAAAACCTGTGTTGGTGAGGCCACGCATGGAATGGCATTGACTATAGCTATTTTACTCTCCAGCAGTTTCTGTTCATGCCAAAACTAAATGGCGAATAAATACATACACACATGTATGTATGTATGTATGTATGTATATGCATACATACACACATGTATACACAAACACACACACACACACATATATATACTGGTATATATATATATATATATATATATATATATATATATATATATATATATATATATATATATATATATATATATTTATTCAGTATGAGAAGACATTATTTATATGGTTTTTAATTATATTGTGAATAACCTTATATAACCTGTAAATGCTGGTGCTATCGTTAGTTACATCCTGGTTTTAGTGCTTTCAGAGTTATTTATTCCACTTGGTACAAGAGGACATTGGTGTTTCTGACAATGCTAGGGTCAAAGAACACAGCATAACTATTTTTTGAATAAGATTTTTTTTTTTATGTTGAATTAAATATTACCTCTCCTATTCATCACGTTTATATGCCTTTTCACTTTTTATTTCCCCATATGAACAAATATAGTGAGTACAGTGTTTTATCGCATCATATTAGTGAATTTCAAATAGACGTTCGTACTGTTCATACTTGCAATATAATCTTTTTATACTGAGGTACAGCCGGTATAGTAGAAAAAATATGACATTATCCAATCACTGAATTTTGTTCAAAGCCCTCCATCTCTAGTAAAAAAGCATATGTTTTTTATATAATGAGTACCGATTAAGATTACATAAATTATGTTACTGAAATATCAAGGGGGAAAAAGATGAGAAAACTTATTTCAAAATAAAATTTTACTGTCAAAAAAGCTAAACTTCACACACAAAACATTATTTTCCTTTACATATAAGGACGCAAATATCATCATCATAAAACTAATAATAAATAATCATTATTATCAATATTACCAACAACAACAGCAATAATAATAGTAATTACATCCCATCTGTAGTATATGAAGACGAAAAGAACAACTAAATTTGCAGACATTTAGTGTTTGTCTAAGATGAGAATAGCAAGTGACAATAATAAAGACAGTAATAACATCAGTAATAATATTATGTCTTCAGGAGACAAAAATAAACAAAATTCGTTGCATATTAAAAAAACCCATTGCAGACCTTTAGTCTTTGTTAACAGTGCACAGTACCGGGCCAAGCAAAAGAATTACGATTAATATTTGATTTTGTTAACAATTAGTAGCCGACCAGTTGTTTCAAGAAGAATATTAACATTTGGCTTATGAAGAACAACAAAAAATAAAACTTACATATCACTATCACCCAAATGAAAATATACAGGGTGTGTTGTATCATTATGACATATGCAACTTGTAACAGTTGCAACAGACATGAACAGTATGCTGTGGGCAGGTTGCACTCTGGCATAGCTGACACTGATGTCTGATCTTGGAGAGTTTACCAACTGACACCGAAAACCCACTACCATATACGGACTCGAGGCATGGTGCGCATCGTTTTCGTTTTTCTGACGTGTATGCACGAAGTTCATTACTTACTAGCACTGAAACTGTTTTCGGATTCCCAAGTATAATGTTCATCTTCGCCACAATACTGCTGTGCAAATTCTTGACTGACTGCCTTTTCTCTATTTGAGGAGTACAAAGAGATTGAACTAAATCCCACCCAAATGTAAAAGACTTTAGGCGTCGAGGGTCAGTGCTGGTCGAGGATAAAAGAGAAGGCGTTTACTGTCCATCTTCGGGATTTTGTGTTCACTGTGTAAAATTGCGTCCTTTGGTCAATAATGTCTGTACCTCCCTTAGTAAAGTCGTAGAGTTTGTAGATTGCAGGAGGCTTCTTTTGGCTATCGTCTTTGGTAATGGCCAACAGGGGTGATATGGTGCTAAGCAATAAAACGTTCCTTGGGCAAAGCTTTACTCTTTGTGTGATTGGTGAAGGAGTTCAAGCAAAGTTTTCCTTCCTTTTTTTCCCAGTACACCTCGTAAAGTTTATCTTGCTTTCCAGCAATATTCTTTATCTCTAAAGGTATACCTTTTCTACCCGCATCGATCGTGCCTAAGGCATTAATACTCTGTGACAGGAGCCACTCGAACAGTTCTATGCTGGTATTTAGTCTGTCTACACTTATAGTTCGTCCTCTCAGGTCTATACTACTTTTCAGTTGGTTTATAAGGGCCTTCACAGTAGCTAGGGTGCCTGTTACGTAAAATGGCCTGGATCCCTCGATGGGTTTGCCGGAATATACAAGTGCTGAAAGTGAAGGGATATCTCACAGCATTGATAGGCTTATACAAAAGGCCATACCTAACAAGCTTACTCCTGTTGTACTGACGGAAACCTATTTGTGTTCTGCAACCAAACAATGTTTCATCAATTGTTAGGAAGTCATCAGGCTGCACCACTGAACTACAGTTTCTATTGAAGCATTCAAAAACATCTGTTGCTGCTGCAAACCTGTCGTGTACCCATCTGCGGTGTCTTGTTTTTAGGTCATCAAAAGAAATATTGGCATGAATGAAAGCAAATCTTTTAGCAGACATCACCGCACCAAATGTTGGATGTCCAAATGATTCATGAAACAGTATATGATAATCATGGGTATTTAGTCCGAGCAAACCTCTCGCATATAACAGACCGAAAAAGCTTTTCACTTCTACTGAGTCAATTAATCTGATATGACTTCCTTTACTCATTTCTTCCTCATTTAATTCCAACTGGCCCAGCCTTTGCCGGATTTTTTCATATGTGTTTAGTACAATTGTATCAATTATGTTATTAGACACAAACAATGCCCATGCCTTCAAAGGTGTGTCAGCCTCTTTTGCTTCTCCTACAACACCTCCGGTTGTTGGAATGTTTCCTGTTTGTTCATTCTCACTACTTGGAGGGCGCTTATTTCTCCAGGTTATTTTCTTGCCATCATCTACTTTGTGTTTGGGTTTTTCCACTACAGCAGTATATTCTTTTGTTTCAGCTGGCAGAGCGCACTTATCAAAGCTTCCTCTGTCAAAACATTTGTCCAAAGAATTGACATTTCTCTGATTTGTTAATTAACAGCTTTCTGTGTCTGCTCTGCTCGGCATCCATTCATCTACTTCAGCCGCATTATCTTCATATTCGTCTACTGTAGCTCCTCACTTTCGTATCCGGCATTTTGGTTGATGTTCTCTATCCACCCAGCCAGATTTTGCTCTTGTTCTTTCCCTATTGCCTCTGATAAGTACTCCTCCCTCATCTGATTCCTCAAACACAGGCTGTCCATGTTCAGAAAATATCTTTGACATCTGTATTAGCCTACCTTCAGATTATTTTTAAGCCTAGAGCTAATGCGGTTACCAGCACCTATTGAAAAAGAAAAAAAATTACGATAGTTGACTGTCCATTAAAGGAAATTCTATCTACATTTTGAAATCGCTTCATTCACTCATCTTATTTCCGTCCTAATGCTGACCTCCGTTGGAAGTTTCAGTATGAACAATCACCACAGTAGCACACAGGCACATGACCACACGTAGGCAAACACAAGCAAGACTACATATAACATATTTTACACACACACACACACACACACACACACACACACACACACACACACACACACACACACACACACACACATATATATATATATATATATATATATATATATATATATATATATATGTATATATATATACAGTATATATGTAAAGGTGTGGAGAAAGAGGGGCAGACCGCATGCTGTGGGTGTTGGGTTATTCTTCTTTCGTTCCGGTATACCTATTTCAGGCAGCACAAACTTGAGGGTACGCATGACAATATCTACTCAAAACCAACTACCAAATTACTTTTTTGTTCCTATTCGTCTAAATAAAGTGCACTGTGACAATTTGGTAAAATTTTATTATTTTTTTGCGCAGATTTACAAGTTATTGGTGATTTTTTGAAAATTCTTATCCTGGAAAGTGTATACATCTATAATAATGCTTGACGCTGATAAAGATTTTTCATATTTAACAGCTTTAAATTTTCATAAATTATTCAGTTTTCTACCGAGCCTTTCCTATTTCACATTTACTAAATACGAAGTGAATCCATTATTAATATGCAATAACATAGGCCTATACTGCATACTAAAGTATATAAACTTCCATAAGGATTTTGCTGTCACATCAATGAAGATTATATTATGAATAGAAATGCAAATATATTTTGGGGATATTACGCACTAAGACCTCATATATGTACAATATATATATATATATATATATATATATATATATATATATATATATATATATATATATATATATATATATATATATATATATATATATATATATATATATGTGTGTGTGTGTGTGTGTGTGTGTGTGTGGTGAAGTTGCTAGACCTAAGCCCTTTTTCTGTCCCCATTCATGACTACCAGTTACCCACTAAGTCTGGGCGGGCCAGGAGGCCAACCAACAACCTATGGGATAAACCAGGCTCTAACTGGGCCACTTGGCGTTTATGTATGTTGTTTTCCTTGGTTATCCAGATTGTTTATTCATGTTTTTCTACGCGGCTTCATCTCCATTATGGGCAGAATTGTACTATACCTATGCTATTGTCGCCACTGACTCGCCTTTCTTTTGCAGTGTCACAAATCAGACATGGATTTACAAGATACAATCAATATGTTGGCGCGTAGGAGTGTAAAACACGACACCCACAAAATCTGAGATATTGGAAGGAATGACAGCAAGTGCAATCTTCTGTCTTTGCTCTTCAAACATCGGTAGCTAGGCGAGCATTGTCTCCCTCACAAAATTCTTCGAACTTACATTTAGTACTGAAACGAGGTCATGCACTAGGTCTATCTGCTTTATATATATATACATATATATATATATATATATATATATATATATATATATATATATATACGTATACATATATATTATATATATACATATATATATACATGTTATCATTTACAGTCATGAAAGGGAAATACGTCTGACACTATTGATATTACCGTCTGCACACAGCCTAGGCCTAGTCTGCTCTTTAGTCATTAATATTCTTGAAACAAATGCACACACACACAGACACACACACACACACACACACACACACACATATATATATATATATATATATATATATATATATATATATATATATATATATATATATATATATATATATATATATATATAAAGCAGACAGACCTACAGCGTGACCTCTTTTCAGGACTAATGTAAGTTGGATGAATTTTGTTTGAATAGCAAAGACAAAAGATTGCACCTGCTGTCACGCTAATTACTAAAATTTACTCTATGACTACACACTGTTATTTATTAATGTTTCATTGATATTTTCTTGTGTTGAATAAGCTTTCCTAATGAGTTTCGCGGGACTGAGTTTCAGAATACAGTTCTGAATACTAAATATTCTGCGCCAGGAAAGCACAGCATGGGCCTACTTTTTCACACTGTTGCGGTACAATGGGGCTTAGGTCAGGTACACTGTTCATTTATACATTGTTTCTGACACTAAACTTCAGTAGAGTTCCTAGTGCCTACAGATAGCCTTATAGGCAATCAGTGTTGTTATTTAGTGATTATATGTACTACAACACTAGATCAGGTAGTCCGTAGCTTGGTGACTAGAAGACCTATGGTGGGTAATCTTTGATCTCATAGTTCATCTACCCGAAGAGTGATGGGCTTCAACAAAAGAAAGCACTTATGGCAACATACACGAATAAATTAACCTTATCTCAATCAGCACTTACAGTTTCTTTTTTATCTGCATAGACGATATGAAACAGCGTGAGAAAAGACGATTATGAAACAGCGTAAGAAAAGACCCACATCTGACTCTGTCACGCAAGATCTGTAATGAGCCTTTAGTCTTCGATAATCTGATTGCGCCCGCTTTTGATCAAACAGTCTGTTAATTTTCATATTCTTTGTTAAAAAAAAGGTTTTGAAAACTCTTGTAGACACAAATGAAAGTTTCGTATCATGATTTTATGATATAGGTTCTGCCATTTGCTTGGTGCAATATTGTAGCTCAGTCATACGTCTGGCAGAAGTGTAACACATTTCTTTTCAAATAATTTCGCCTCTGTTTTTTACTGTTTCGTCCGACATGATGTTATTTCGGTTTTATTCTGGGAAAACCATTTTAATATGACATACAAAACTAATGAAAATGAAAATAATTAATAATTTCCCATATTTTGGTAATCATAGAATCAACTAAAAATGATTATTAAATAAAAAATTATCTAAAAATGAAAAAAATCCCGTAGGGTGGGTCTGCCCGGACCCAACTTGCACCAGATAGGGTTAAGAGACTGGCCAGTCTTGGAGGCCTTTGGGCCTCATCCTTGAAGTTCTTGGGCCCTCTCCAGGCCCACTTCCCCAGCCTGGCAGGATACCTGCCTTCCTCCGAGGAAGCAGCCTCTGGGTCAGACCCTTCCCTTCAAGGCTGCCCTTAAGAGACTGGCCAGTCTTGGAGGCCTTTGGGCCTCATCCTTGAAGTTCTTGGGCCCTCTCCAGGCCCGCTTCCCCAGACTGGCAGGATACCTGCCTTCCTCCGAGGAAGCAGCCTCTGGGTCGGACCCTTCCCTTCAAGGCTGCCCTCAAGAGACTGGCCATCCTTGGAGGACTTTGGGCCTCATCCTTGAAGTTCTTGGGCCCTCTCCAGGCCCGCTTCCCCAGCCTGGCAGGATACCTGCCTTCCTCCGAGGAAGCAGCCTCTGGGTCAGACCCTTCCCTTCAAGGCTGCCCTCAAGAGACTGGCCATCCTTGGAGGACTTTGGGCCTCATCCTTGAAGTTCTTGGGCCCTCTCCAGGCCTGCTTCCCCAGCCTGGCAGGATACCTGCCTTCCTCCGAGGAAGCAGCCTCTGGGTCGGACCCTTCCCTTCAAGGCTGCCCTTAAGAGACTGGCCATCCTTGGAGGACTTTGGGCCTCATCCTTGAAGTTCTTGGGCCCTCTCCAGGCCCGCTTCCCCAGACTGGCAGGATACCTGCCTTCCTCCGAGGAAGCAGCCTCTGGGTCAGACCCTTCCCTTCAAGGCTGCCCTTAAGAGACTGGCCAGTCTTGGAGGCCTTTGGGCCTCATCCTTGAAGTTCTTGGGCCCTCTCCAGGCCCGCTTCCCCAGACTGGCAGGATACCTGCCTTCCTCCGAGGAAGCAGCCTCTGGGTCGGACCCTTCCCTTCAAGGCTGCCCTCAAGAGACTGGCCATCCTTGGAGGACTTTGGGCCTCATCCTTGAAGTTCTTGGGCCCTCTCCAGGCCCGCTTCCCCAGCCTGGCAGGATACCTGCCTTCCTCCGAGGAAGCAGCCTCTGGGTCAGACCCTTCCCTTCAAGGCTGCCCTCAAGAGACTGGCCATCCTTGGAGGACTTTGGGCCTCATCCTTGAAGTTCTTGGGCCCTCTCCAGGCCTGCTTCCCCAGCCTGGCAGGATACCTGCCTTCCTCCGAGGAAGCAGCCTCTGGGTCGGACCCTTCCCTTCAAGGCTGCCCTCAAGAGACTGGCCATCCTTGGAGGACTTTGGGCCTCATCCTTGAAGTTCTTGGGCCCTCTCCAGGCCTGCTTCCCCAGCCTGGCAGGATACCTGCCTTCCTCCGAGGAAGCAGCCTCTGGGTCAGACCCTTCCCTTCAAGGCTGCCCTCAAGAGACTGGCCATCCTTGGAGGACTTTGGGCCTCATCCTTGAAGTTCTTGGGACCTCTCCAGGCCCGCTTCCCCAGCCTGGCAGGATACCTGCCTTCCTCCGAGGAAGCAGCCTCTGGGTCAGACCCTTCCCTTCAAGGCTGCCCTCAAGAGACTGGCCATCCTTGGAGGACTTTGGGCCTCATCCTTGAAGTTCTTGGGCCCTCTCCAGGCCCGCTTCCCCAGCCTGACAGGATACCTGCCTTCCTCCGAGGAAGCAGCCTCTGGGTCGGACCCTTCCCTTCAAGGCTGCCCTGAAAAGACTGGCAAGCCTTGTAGGCTTTTGGGGCCAATCCTTAAGGGGCTTGGGCCCTTTCCATGGGAAGGGTCAGACCCATAGGCTGCTTCCTTGGAGGAAGGAAGCGGCCTCTGGGTCGGACCCTTCCCCTCACCAATACTCTTTGCTTTCTCTTACCCTGCTTTTCAAATTTGACACTTTCTGTCTCCGAAGGCTTCCGGACGATTTGAAGCATCTCGGAGATTGTTCTTGGACACTTTGAAGCTCGGCGCATGCGCGAATGGCATTTCTCTCGTCCTTCCAGGAGCCGGAGACTGAAGGATTCCAAAATGTCTTCAAGGAAAATCTCGAAGGTTTTAGATCATTTCAACATCGCGATAACCATTACTTGGAGTTCTTTTTCTGGCACATAAACAGCTTCTCTGCTTTAAGGAGTCGTCTTCTATAAACTTATGAGATTCCCTCTTACTGACGATATTGATCATCCCTTCGATTCTTCCTTGCTTCTCCGAAAAGTAATTCTGTGAATCCAAAATCTTTGAAGCAGTTTCTAACACCTCAGGTTATCTTCTTTTTTCTTCGTCAGCATTCTTCAGTATACCTCCACGCCGATGTCCTCTCTTTTTTGTTCCTTCTCTTTCTTATTTCGAGCGAAGAACTGCTCCAAGCGGTAATTTTGGGCATCCAAAATCCCCTCTCAATCAGCTTAGAAAACACCTCAAGTTCTCTACCTTTTATTTCGTATAAATTCTTCAGTTCCTCCCTTCCACTGTCTTCCTCTCTTCTTGATTATTTCCTTCCTTATTTCGAATGAAGAGCTTGCGTCCGTAAGTGACAATACGACTGTAGAGGTGCCGAATAATCGCAGAAGGCGGGAACCTCGACTTCATACTGCTCCGTGAAGTAGTTCATATTTTCAGCAGTAAACAATTACAGACTGAAGCTATCTGCCATTCTCGTGATGTACTTTTCCCTCTTGAAAATCTCTTTTAGTCGATCTGCTTCGTCATCCAGTTCATTTTAACCATAAACTTCGCCTTCTTTGCTCACATGCTGTCTCTGAAGGCTTCAAGACGTCTTCCTGGAGGATCCCTAAGATGGCCACTGTAGTACTTGGTGTCAGTGCACCTACTGAGTGATGGCCCTATACGCATGAGCGGAAGAATTCTAAAACGTCTGCAGGAAAAACACGAAGATATTACGGCGCCAGGCGACAATGATTCTTTCTTGCAGCAGAAGGTATGAAATTTTCTTGAAAGTTTTGTTGCCACGAAAACATCAATATTTTAAAAAAAGAAATAAATTAAAAATTTAGTGAAAAATCATCATCGTATCTTTTTCTCTCGTCGCCGGGAGAAATATATATATATATATATGTATATATATATATATATATATATATATATATATACACATACATATATATATATATATATATATATATATATATATATATATATATATATATATATATATATATATATATATATATATATATATATATATATTCATATATATATATATATATATATATATATATATATATATATATATATATATATATATATATATATATATATATATATATACATGTATATATATATATATATATATATATATATATATATATATATATATATGTGTGTGTGTGTGTGTGTGTGTGTGTGTGTGTGTATACACTGGTTTGTGCGTCTGTGTGCTTTAATTTTTCCCAATAGTTAGAAATAATGTGGTCTCAAGAATTTCTGTTTCCTGAAATGGTCATCACATAGCGTCCAGTAATCCAGTCAGCTTCACGAGAAAAGTGACCTTTTTTGTTTTAACAAGGCTTCTCCATTGCCATTGATCACCTTATTAAGTGGGGGAGAGAGAGAGAGAGAGAGAGAGAGAGAGAGAGAGAGAGAGAGAGAGAGAGAGAGAGAGAGAGAGAGAGAGAGATGGCTGCCTCCAGCAAGGAATGAATAAGTGTTTTCGCATAGCAGAGGAAGTTATAAATATATAGTTTTTTTATGGTACCAGCATCAAATTATAATAGTAGATCTTTTGAAGGATACAGAGTAGTTTAAATCGCTTGTCTTATTTAAAGAAACATTCTTCTTCGGAAAAGAAATAATTTTTAGATTCTTCAAGAACACAATTAAAGACGCACGGAAAACTTTTCCAATATTCCTGGAAAACCTGTCTACCATATACTTTGGAGGCTTGTATTTCAAGTCAATGGTTCCTGTATGCTTGTCCCGTATGAATTGGATTCATATTCTAAAAAAAAAAAATAATAGTAATAAAAAAAATACTCATAGTAGCATGAGTCTTAAAATGAAGAAGCAAATCCACAGTTGTATATTTATCTTTAAATATATGTACATATACATAACTGTGGAATTGCTTCTCCAATAATAATAATAATAATAATAATAATAATAATAATAATAATAATAATAATAATAATAATAATAATAATAATAATAATAATAATAATAATAATAATAATAATACTGAGATAATATTAAGCAAACTTTTTACTGATGAAGATGCAATTTTTAATAATTTTAGTAGAACATTTTTTAAACAACTTTTAGAGCTGGCCGTGCTGGACACGACCTTTGCCTTCAATGGCATTTTGTATAAACAAACTGAAGGGATGGCCATGGGATCACCACTTGGTCCAATTTTTGCTAACATCTTCATGTGCTCCCTGGAGGAGCGCATAATAGTGTTATGCGGTGCACTTTTTATTGGTATTGCGTTGCACCACAAATGAATGACTCCGTTTCTGTCTGTTGACTTTCACTTGATAGTAACGCAGGGGACTCGGTAAGTTAGGTTGAAATTGTCTATTAATACTTTTCTACTTTTCCAGGAGGGGGTAAGAATTCACCGGGCACGGTTTTTCATAAGTTTAATCTTAACCTAAACTATTTCACACGGCCAGCCACACTGGACTTAGAAATTTCTTGATGTTAAGAGAGGAGCGAGTGACACAATCCTACCCAATTTGGTTTTCAAGTAACTCTGGCTAAAAATTTATCAGAATGAACTCTGGACCTATGTTGAATAAAACTCCGCCTCCTTGAGGACGTCTACTTTACTCTTAATGGTTCAATCTTAACTCCCACTTTTGGCAAGGACAAATCAGGTCAATTTTGCTGACCTTTTCGCTTCATAACCTATCCTCTAACTCCTCCTTCCTTTCCCACATCTTGGAGGTTTGTTATGGTTAGTCTTCAATTTACTTGGTCCCATGACTCATCACTTTAAACTATCAACATCGTGTCTCTCTCTCTCTCTCTTTCATAATCCCGATCAGTGAATCTCATACTTATTCACTGCATAACATCACTCGGTCACCTACCTGCATTGACTACAATGCAAGTAGATAACCAACTCAACTTGACTATAGTCAATTACTTCAATTTCAATCATTTCTATTAACAAGCAATAAATGCAAGAAATATTATCATGCATCATAGTGCTAACACAAACAATACAAGTATGACTTATATATCAAATACTCAAACTAAATGCAGAAAATTATGGCAAAGTAAATATATCAAATGCCTATTACTCTCTGGTTACAATCATAAATTGTAAAATAAAAAAAAAATCAATCATCAATGTTCAAGCGGCAAGTCAATGGTAAACGCTATCACTCTCTAGGAAGGATTCTGTCCATCATGTCTTTGATTAAGGTAAGCTTATTCAATATTAATTTCCTGACAATTATAAAAGAAATAAAAGCAAACAGTACCAAAAGAATGACATTTATGAATGACATAATAGGAGAAATCTCGGTCTTATATGTATGAAAGAAAGTATGAACCTCTTCTAGCTTTGTGAATGTCTCCAACTCCAGTTCTGAAAGTTGAAATTCATTAATAACTGCAAACTGATGTACACTTTTACTGAAATTCAAACTGTATGTCTTGAAGACTGTAGGTTTGTAATACAAATTATGTAAAATAACCAATTCACAAGCAGATGAAAATGAGTGTACGTTAATGAAAACTACTTCTGTTTTGTTTGACTTACAGTCAATCTTAGCATTCAATCTGTTTGCTGAGAACACAAAAATTTCATCATCAATGATTTGAGCCTTGAAAGTTTCTGTAAACGGTATATATTTACAATGGTTCTTACCATTCTTGTTGTTTACAAGATCATCTAGGCAATGAAGAGCATTCAAGGGTTCACAGAAATTCACAATGTTACAAACATATACACCATCATTAAGCATGACACATTCCCTGAACTTATGTTCGGGAATTTCAGTCACTAGGAACGAATCATGCTGCAAGGCAAAGTGTCGAACTGTTCCTTCTAGTACAATGGACTTATTATCTACTACCATTGGGAATGGATAGACTGACATCAATGAGTTGACGTCTGGATTGTTGAAAGGGATCACTAGTATGATTTGATTGGCTATCACTTTCACTGTTATCAGGCCATAATAGTCCACTATATTTTCTACTAGTGGCTTCAAGTGATTGTTCACAACACATTTCTGAATAATGGCTTCAATTTCACTAGGGGTTATCAGAAAAGGCGACAGCAGGTTTTTACCTGCCATCATGATTGCATTGAGTAATTCCTTGTATTCCAGAAGGAAATTACTTGATGTTAAGAGAGGAGCGAGTGACACAATCCTACCCAATTTGGTTTTCAAGTAACTCTGGCTAAAAATTGATCAGAATGAACTCTGGACCTATGTTGAATAAAACTCCGCCTCCTTGATGACGTCTGCTTTACTCTTAATGGTTCAATCTTAACTCCCACTTTTGGCAAGGACAAATCAGGTCAATTTTGCTGACCTTTTGATTCCTCTAACTCCTCCTTTCTTTCCCACATCTTGGAGGTTTGTTTTGGTTACACTTCAATTTACTTGGTATCATGGCTCATCACTTTTAAACTATTAACATCGTCTCTCTCTCTCTCTCTCTCTCATAATCCCGATCAGTGAATCTCATACTTATTCACTGCATAACAGATAAAAGATTTTCTGTTACCAAATACCAGACCACTCTGTTTTTACTGACCGTCCTTTCAAACAGCTTGCATAGACAGCTTGTAAGAGCTATCAGCCTGTAACTCTGATAGTCAATTTGACTCCAGAACAATGTGGAATTGAAATTAACCTAACACTTGAGGTCAACTATTAATTACATCAAGATTATAAAGCCAACAGACATATAAAGCAAAACAAGGGAAGATCAGTGAAAGTCAGTGTAATTAATTAATTCTAAAAAGTTAACAGACACAGAAGAATCATACCATGTAGAGTATACAACCCAGTGTAGGTCATTCTTTGTTCAGTAGTCTTCAGTCATATAAGAAGTCACTGAAAAGTTATATTCACTCAATGAATAAGCTGTACCCAATACATAATTTAATATTACACTATACTATGCATAGACCATTTCAAATGAACTTAACATTATATCCTTAAGTTCAGAGTTCCTGGAATGATATTATGTGCTTTGGATTGAAGAATACGCAGCTCTTATGACAGCTAGACTTCCAACTGTTCAGTGACTTTAGAGCCTTATGCAATAAATGCTTAAATACCTCTCAGTAACAAAATAAACTATGTACAGTAAATGGGATGGAAGGGGTTGCAACTAGAGGAAGAAGGGACGCTGCAAAGGACCTTTGGGAATGCCTACAGTGCACCCACTGAGGTGCACTGGCGGCACTAACCCCCTCCCCTTTGGGGAACATGGGTAGGGTGAGGTCAGGGTGGCTGATCCACCAGTCGTATTACTGAGAAACTGCCACGTTATGTATGAGAGAGAGAGAGAGAGAGAGAGAGAGAGAGAGAGAGACCAAATACACGGTGGAGTTGGGGGTGGGGGGGGGGAGTTCCACTGACTGACGTGATTACATGAAATCTCAAGACAGAGCAGATAATTCACTGAAAGGAATTCACTTCAGTCCTTTATTATTATTATTATTATTATTATTATTATTATTATTATTATTATTATTATTATTATTATTATTATTATTTCCCGCCGAGATCTAAAAAGAGGCGACGCAATTGTTTCCCGTAGATATTTGGCCTGACACTTTGACCTCCAAGAAGAGGAACCGGAGGGAGGGAGGGTTGTCGGAACTGCCAATCTATATTAGATGCTTTTTAAAGTCAATGAATTCCAGAGAGTTTTTTCTTATTTGAAGTCAACTGCAGTCAGGTCAGAAACCTAGTTTAGTAATAAATTTACAATGATGATATCATTCTGTGGTCAGAACTGCAGGGTTCTTGTCCAAAATACGATATGATGCATTTCATTTTGTTGGCCTGCCTGGGTCTTCAAATCATCTATGACGGGCGGCGGCATTTTCGCTCTGGGGGAGGACTGTAGGCAAGTTAGTTTTCATTGTCTTCCCTTACAATGAATTTTGGGTCATTTTTCCCTTACATGAAATCCTCATTTCCAACTGAAGGTGAATTTAGTTATCCCTAAAGACTCTTCATTTTAAATTATGAAAAAAAGATGGGAATAAGAATAATCTGACTGGTTTCCTCACCCGTCTGTGAAAATGCAGTGGTCCACTTGCGCTGATTTTCTTAGGTGGCCAATAGGTGGCGTTCACGACTTGCTTATAGTTAAAATTGCTGTCAATTTTTGGTGGAGAAAGGACCGCATGGTGACCACGTGGCCGCCTCAGAGTACACGGAGACTTGAAGACGAAACTGAAATCCGATTTCATTCATTATTTTGATACAATTCAATATCTGAGATACTGAATGGAAATGTCTCAATTATCACTTGTTTAAGCAGGAGGCTAAAACTGAGCAAAAAAATGTCACGTAATGTAGCCTTTGAACACATGATAATTTCCTGTAATCACATGACCATTACAGTATATTTTCATGTGGATGAAACTGAATCAAGACAAATGAATAACTCCGATATGGATGCCCATGTCGTTGCCTTGCAACAGAAGATGCCATGCAAAATTTTATTTCAGACTTACTTCCTCAGAAGGCTCTTATAAAGCAGGAGAGGTATCCGCCCCTATTGCAATATTGCAGATGGAGGTGCAGTGTGAAATATGATGATATTAGGGGTAATGAGGTAATGTTGCAATTATTGCAAAACCAGTATAAAACAGCAAAATAATCTTCCCTTCTAACTGGATACAATAATGTTTATTGGCTTCTAATGATGATTGCTTTCGAAATTACAATCTTTTGCAATTTGCTGGCGACAGGGAATGTTGAAAGCAGGAAAAATTCGTCCACATAACAGAATATAGTTCTAGCTTTTTTTTGTCTTTGTGGAAGCAAACCAGCTTTAATTGGAAATAGGATAAAATGTAGTCTGATGGACCTTAAAAGCCTTGCATGCGTGCATGCATAATTGGCTTTTATTAAAATGAGTTTGTAATATTGCAATGTTGCAAGCAAGGCTAAATTCTTGAAAATAACAGTCTATATATAGCCTTTTGCTTTTTATAGGAGCTTGCAAATTTTATTTGAAATGAGATCGAATGTAATCTCTCGGATTTTGGAAGTTGCAAAACCAACTATAGAAGCATCAAACTGGAAAAAAGGCATTCTACTGGGACTCTAATGACAAATATGCATACGAAATCACAATACAAAGCAATTTGCTTGCAATTCGGCAAGGTTGCAAACAAACTCACAACATACAAAATAGCAAGACAATTGGGGTGCTTTTGGGGAACGAACCAGATTTTGCTTCAGACTAAAGAAAGGGAAAGCAAAATGCAGGAGAAACTTTAGTATATTGCAACTTTCTGTTGCAAATCCGGCAGAAGTCATCGAAATAGCAAGGCTGCAGCCTTTGGAAATTTTTTTTATGGGCCAAAATGATATCTCCTTCAAACTGGATACCAATTTTTGAGGGGCCACAACGACTTTTCCTTCAAAGTTGATAAAGTACAAATGAGTGTTCTTCTAATGACGAGTATGCACGGAAGTTTGCAATATGTTTCAATATCCTTGCAATATGGCAAAGTTGCAAGCAATAAAAAATGCAAAGTAGCAGCCTTATCATGATGTCTTCTGGGAGCAAGCCAACAATTCATTATTTTTAACAAAATGTAGTCTAATATTATCTGTGCATGGAAAGTTGCAATATATTGCAATTTCCTTGCAATAAGGAATGTTTCCAGCAAGGGAAAATTCACCAAAATGGCAAGGCTATTAACATAACCTTTGGACATTTGCTTCAAGCTTGATAAAATGCCGCATATTGACCTTCTAATCACGAATAAGCTACAGAAATTCCTATATATTGCAATGCCCTTGCAATGTGACAATGTTGCAAGCCAGGCAAAGTTCGCAAGAATGACAAGGATATAGGCTAAAGATTTTTCTTTGTCGAAAAACCAAATTGTCCTTCAGACTGGATCATTAATGTGCATACGAAATTGCCATATATCGTATTTTCCTTGCAACAAGGCAATGTTGTAATCAAACCAAGATCCGTCGGAAAGCAAAGCTATAGCCTAAGGATTTGTTCGTAAGCCAAATGGCCCGCCATTGACGACTATACATCGCATTCGAAGTTGCATAATACGACTGATTTAGGGCGTAAGGCTCCCACAATCCCTTAAGGCAGCTTTGCCTCAATCCTCTAAATAGTGTCAAACTAATGAACGGTAATTCTCAGCAATCAGGAAGAATAAAAAGAAAGTTTGCCTTCAATATTGTCAGTCAACTCTTTCAGAATGAAATTTAAGTTAAGTTATAGGTATTTTGAAGCTGGAAATGTTTATATTTTAATGTAATTTGCTGGGAAAAAATGTATTATTCCAACATGTTTCAGTCATCATTACTATACTTGATCCGTTCATTGACCACAATGGTCCTTCCCACCTTAAGCATCGCCCAAAACTTTTCAGATAATTTGGTCTCATAAAATGAAGATTCCTTTGCACATCGATTTCTACAGGTGCGTTGAGGAAGCATCTGTACTCGATCTGCTTATGAATATTAATAATATATCTCATACATTTTAAATATAGTTTGCTACTCTCGAATGACATAGAGCATGTTTATTTTCGAAGAATATCCTAAACAAAAATCGTTAAAAGGTATATTTGTTTCCTGCGTGTGCTTGGTCACAGTGAGACATGGCAGGAAGGAAGGGCTTCTTCATGCCAACGCACGTCACCAGAAGGGTTGTCGGAACTGCCAATCTATATTTAGCCTTTAAAGCAGATGAATTAAAGGCAGTTTGGTATTTCACACAGTCTGTAGTAAGTTCAGAAACCCGAAGTTAAGTCAATCACTTTTGACTCGATTATTTTTTGCTCAGAACTGCAGTGTTCTTGTCCAAAATACAATGTTAAATTTCGTGTTGTTGGCATGCCTGGGTCTTCATATCGTCTATGACGGGCAGCGGCATTTTCGCTCTGGGGGAGGACTGTAGGCAAGTGGGTTTTCATCGTCTTCCCTGACGTCGAATTTTGGGTCATTTTTCCTTTACGTGAAATCCTCATTTCCAGCTGAAGGTGAATTTGCTTATCCCTAAAGACTCATCATTTTAGATTATGAGAAAAAGATGAGAATAAGAATAATCTAACTGGTTTCCTCTCCCATCTGAGAAAATGCAATGGTCCACTTGCGCTGATTTTCTTCGGTGGCCAATAGGTGGCGTTCACGACTTGCTTATAGTCAAAATTACTGTACATTTTTGGTGGAGGAAGGACCGCATGGGGACCACGTGGCCGCCTTAGAGTATACGGAGGATTGAAGACATAATTAAAGTACGATTTCATTAATAGATCATTTTGATACCATTTCATAGCATAATTAGTGAAAAATTCCCAGTTTTCTTTGGTTTAGTTGGGGGACTGAAACTGAACTCAGACTGAAGCGTAATATAGCCTTTGAACACATGACAGCTTCCTGTAATCACATAATCATTACAGTTTAGTTTCATTGAAATGAAACCGAATCAAGAGATGAATAACTCCGATATGTATATCAGCATCGTTGCCTTACCAAAGAAGGGCCTGAAGATGCCATGCAATCATTTGATGAAAGAATCCTCATCCCAGAAGGCTCTTATAAAGGGCAGCAATCATCCTCCCTCACTGCAATGTTGCAGATGGAGGTGCAATGTGAAATATGATGATATTAGGGGTAATAAGGTATTGTTGCAATTATTGCAAAATTAGTATAAAATAGCAAAACAATCTTCCCTTCTAACTGTATGTTTTTTGGATTCTAATGGTGAATGCTTTCGAAATTACAATGTATTGCAATTATCTGGCAACAGGGAATGTTGAAAGCAAGGATTTTTTTTCTGGGAGCAAACCATCTTTGCTTTGAATTTGGATAAAATGCAGTCCACTGGTCCTTAAATGGCTTGCATGCATGCATAATTCGCTTTTATTAAAATGAGTTTGCAATAGTGCAGTGTTGCAATCAAAGCTAAGTTAATGAAAATATCATGTCTACAACCTTAGGTTTTTCTAAAGGACCAAAAAAATTTTACTTGATTTTGGACAGAATGTAGTTCATTGGATTTTGGGAATTCAAAACCGACTTTTGAAGTTTCGAACTGAATAAAAGGCAGTCTACTGGGACTCTGATGACAAATATGCATTCGAAATCACAATATATTGCAATTTGCTTGCAATACAGCAAGGTTGCAAACAAACTCACAACAATAAAACTAGCAAGACAGTGAGGGTGTTTTTGGGGAATGAACCACATTTTGCTTCAGACCAAAGAAAGGCAAAGATTAACGCAGTCAAAATTGTAGTCTATTGCAACTTTCTTGCATTATTGCAATGTTGCAGGAGGTCCTGCAAAATTCATCAATATACCAAGACTGGAGCCTTTGGCACTTTTTGAGGGGCTACTACGATTTTTCCTTCAAACTGGATAAAATACAAATGAGTGTTCTTCTAATGACGAATGTGCATGGAAGTTTACAACATGTTTCAATATCCTTGCAATATGGCAATGTTAAAAGTAATAAAAGACGCAAAGTAACAACCTTATTATCATGTTTTCTGGGAGTAAACCAATAATTCCTTTTTGGAATAAAATGCAGTCTAATGTTCTCGTAATGTCGAATACGCATGTGAAGTTGCAATATATTGCAATTTCCCTGCAATGAGAATGTTTGAAGCAAGGCACACGGCGTCGCCAAAAGAGCAAAGCTACATCTTCGGGACTTTTTCTCTTGGTAAACAAACTTTTCCTTCGAACTGGATAAAATGCAATATGCTGACATTCTGATCAAGAAAATACATGAGAATTTGCAACATACTTCAATGCCCTTGCAATACGGCAATGTTGCAAGCCAGGCCAAATTCGCCAGAAAGGTAAGGATATAGACTTCAGGATTTTTTCGTCGAATAAACCAACTTTTCCTTCAGACTGGATAAGACGCAGTATGGTTTCTAACATTCAATATGCGCTCTTAATTGCAACAGACCACAGTTTCCTTGCAATAGGCAATGTTGCAATCAGACCGAGATTCGTCAGAAAGCAAAACTACAACCTCAGGATTTGGTCGTAAGCCTTATTGATTCTCCTTACCAACTGGATACAATTCAGTTTATTGGCCCACCAGTGACGAATATACATGGCGATAGCAGAATATTGATGATTCACACCATTATGCTCCCATAATCAAAGCAGTTTTGCCTTAATCCTCTAAATAGCGTGAAATTAATGAGCGGTAATTCTCAGTAATTTTGGAGAATAAAAAGAAAGTTTGCCATCACTATTCTCGATGAATTCTTTCAGAAGAAAATTAGTGTTAAGTTAGAGCTATTTTCAAGTTGAATATGCTTTTCGATTTTTGCCTAAAATAAGATAAATTACACCAAAATGTGTCTCTGTCGTCATATACTGTACTTCAACCGCTCTGTGACAATTCGTGTTGTTAGTACTACTACTGTATGGTCCTTCCTACTTTATGCTTTGTCCAAGACTTTTCTGATATTTTGGTATCATAAAATTATGACGCAAATATGCATCAGTTTCAGCAGATGAGTTGAGGATGAATCTGTATTTGATCTGTTCATGACAAATATTAGGATTATAAAATCTTAAACACTAACGATATGCTTTGCGAATCTTGAAGGATATTGAGTATGCAAATAATGATAATTCATTCCTTCTACTTATTATTTCGTAGGATCCCCGCCCCCCGAACTCCCTTCAAAAAATTATGTAAATTATATGTATTTGTTTCCTGCAAGTATTTGTTCAGAGTAAAAGATGGCGGGACCTTTACGCCTGAGAACAGTAACAGCAGAGTTGTCGGAACTGCCAATCTGTGCAGCTTTTAAAGTTGATAAATCAAAGATAGTTTACTATTTAAAGTAGTCTGTAGTAACTTCAAAAACATGAATTTTATTTAAATAACTTTTTATTCTATTATTTTACGCTCAGAACTGTAAAATTCTTGCCCAAAATCCGGTGTTAATCTGTTAAGTTGGTCTGCCTAGATCTTCATGTCGTCTATGACGTGCCTCGTCATTTTCACTATTTGTGATCATTTTAGCCCAATTTTTCCTTTTTATGAATTATTTTTTCCCAGCTGATGCTGCATTTAGTGACCTTAACACAATAAACATGTTAAGTAATGAGGAAAGCTTGTCATAAAAATAATCTAGCTAACTCTCACGCCCACCTTTGAAGATGCAGTGGTCCACTTGCGCTGATTTTCTTAGGTGGCAAACAGATGGCGATACCGACTTGCTTATAGTCAAATTTGCTGCTGCACGTTTTTTGGTGGAGAAAGGACCGCACGAGGACCACGTGGCCGCCTTAGAGTATACGGAGAATTGAAGACGAAACTGAAATCACATTTCATTCTTTATTTTGATACAGTTTCCTGAGATAATGAAAGGAAGAAGATTCCCATTGGTCGCTTCTTAAGATTAGAGGAATGAAAAAGAACTCAAACTGAAACGAAATATTTAGTCTTTGAACACATTATTACTAACCCCTATAATCACATGACCTACCAGTTTAGTTTCCTATATATAAAACTGAATCATGACTATAAGCAATTGCTATATTTGTACCCATTTGATTAACCTACAAAATAAGGATATGAGAACGACCTGCAATCATTTCATTTCACTTCAATTCACGTTCTCAGAGTGTTGTCATAATGGACAATTTATATACGTCAAAATAGCAAGGGCAAATGATTCTATGTTAATGGGGTATTTATATGTGAACTGAGGATGAGAGAGAGAGAGAGGTAGCAGCCGTTCGTGAAATACTCATTACATTTTCTATCTATCTATCTCTGACTTTTTATTGAACAGCAAGAAACATTATTGGTGTCCGTGAATCTATATGTTAAATGATGTCCTGGAAAAATAATGACGAACGCATGTGAATAATAATAATAATAATAATAATAATAATAATAATAATAATAATAATAATAATAATAATAATAATAATAATAAGGCAAAGAGCCAGAATTTCGTCTTACAATTATCAGAAAAAATGTAAGAAATTTTGAGAGAGAGAGAGAGAGAGAGAGAGAGAGAGAGAGAGAGAGAGAGAGAGAGAGAGAGAGAGAGAGAGAGAGCACCCCCTTCCCGTGGTTGACTTTTCAGAAAATATATATATAATTCACGGACCACATTTTGTAGTGAAGTGACCACGACTGGAATGCCTACCAAATTAAGAAGCATGGACACGGAAAGTGAGTCATCTCTATTGAAAGTGATCTATGAACAGTTAACACCTGATATAGACACCTTCAATAGGAGGAAGTCTAAGAGACCTCTCCCCATATATTGGGTAATACTCCATAACGGTTTTATTATTATTATTATTATTATTATTATTATTATTATTATTATTATTATTATTATTATTATTATTATTCAGAAGATGAAGAACTCTATTCATATGGAACAAGAAGCCCACTAAAGGGGCCATTGACTTGAAACTGAAGCTTCCGAAGAATATTAAGGAGTTCATTTGAGAGAAATAATATTTCATATTTATCGACATCTTAAAATTATTCCTTCCTCTTGGTAGTATACAATCATGTGCTTTGCTTTTTAATGTATTCAATCTACGACGATAATGATTTAGGAAAATGTCATTAAAACTGCTGTTTGGTTTCGTTCTACAATAAATGAAAATCTGATCATATTTGACCACAAAGGCGATGCTGGAATGATCTAAAAGTTTCAAAAATTTTCCAGCTCCTGGAAGGACGAGAGAGAGAAATCACTGGCGCATGCGCCCAACGCTGCTATGGCTCAGAAAAATGTAAATTTCAAAGTTTCCAAAAACAAAATCTGATTAAAAACAAGGCGAAGAGTTCAAAAATGGATTCATTGAACAATTTTATGCTCATGAAAATATGGACTACATCGCGGAGGAGCAGAATGGTGTCGACGTTGCAGCCTTCGGCGATTTATAAAGCGGGAATGTTTTTAATACTGTCACGTTTGGAACTAAGTTCTGCACTCGAGATAAGCACGGGAAGGAATCAGGACGAGAGGAGGACCCAGCAATAGAGGCTTTCGAGGACTTTCACGAGAAGAAAGCAGAGAGAGAGAGAGAGATAGATGAGATTCGTCTTGCCAGAATTACCATTTGGATCAACAGATCTGTGAAGTCTCGTAGGAATCAAGAGGACTTTTCGCCGTCTTGGAATCCTTCCTTCAGTCGGTCTCCAACTCCTGGAGGCACGAGAGAGACGCCATGTATATCAGGATTTATAAAGCGGGAATGTTTTTAATACTGTCACGTTTGGAACTAAGTTCTGCACTCGAGATAAGCACGGGAAGGAATCAGGACGAGAGGAGGACCCAGCAATAGAGGCTTTCGAGGACTTTCACGAGAAGAAAGCAGAGAGAGAGAGAGATAGATGAGATTCGTCTTGCCAGAATTACCATTTGGATCAACAGATCTGTGAAGTCTCGTAGGAATCAAGAGGACTTTTCGCCGTCTTGGAATCCTTCCTTCAGTCGGTCTCCAACTCCTGGAGGCACGAGAGAGACGCCATGTATATCAGGAATGGAAAGCAAAGGAGTGGTTGCAGCGATGCTGAAATGGCCTAAAACCTTCGGAGTCTCCCTTGAACGTGCTTCAAAATCCCTCGGTCTCAGCTCCTGGAAGGGCGAGAGAGAAGAAGAGCCATTCGCGGATTCCCCCAGCGCTAGAGCTCAGTGGAACTCCAACTTCAGAGTCTCCAGAAGCAAGCTCCGAAATCCTTCGAGTCTCCTTGAAGCCTTCGGAGCTTTGGTGTCATATTCGAAAAGTAGGGATAAGGAGGGTCTGAACCACAAGGCAGAGGGGCCCGAAGGCGCCCTAAGGATGCCTTCCCTTGAAGGTACCCTTGACTGGGGAAGTTCCTCCTCAGAGGCTGCTTCCCTGGAGGTAGGCAGGTTTCCTGCCAGGCTGGGGAAGCGGGCCTGAGGAGGGCCTGAACCACAAGGCTGAGGGGCCCCAAGGTGCCCTAAGGAAGCCTTCCCTTGAAGGCAGCCTTGAGTGGGGAAGATCCTCCTCAGAGGCTGCTTCCCTGAAGGTAGGCAGGTTTCCTGCCAGGCTGGGGAAGCGGGCCTGAGGAGGGCCTGAACCACAAGGTTGAGGGGTCCCAAGGTGCCCTAAGGAAGCCTTCCCTTGAAGACAGCCTTGACTGGGGAAGATCCTCCTCAGAGGCTGCTTCCCTGGAGGTAGGCAGGTTTCCTGCCAGGCTGGGGAAGCGGGCCTGAGGAGGGCCTGAACCACAAGGCTGAGGGGTCCCAAGGTGCCCTAAGGAAGCCTTCCCTTGAAGGCAGCCTTGACTGGGAAAGATCCTCTTCAGAGGCTGTTTCCCTGGAGGTAGGCAGGTTTCCTGCCAGGCTGGGGAAGCGGACCTGAGGAGGGCCTGAACCACAAGGCTGAGGGGTCCCAAGGTGCCCTAAGGAAGCCTTCCCTTGAAGGCAGCCTTGACTGGGGAAGATCCTCCTCAGAGGCTGCTTCCCTGGAGGTAGGCAGGTTTCCTGCCAGGCTGGGGAAGCGGGCCTGAGGAGGGCCTGAACCACAAGGCTGAGGGGTCCCAAGGTGCCCTAAGGAAGCCTTCCCTTGAAGGCAGCCTTGACTGGGAAAGATCCTCTTCAGAGGCTGTTTCCCTGGAGGTAGGCAGGTTTCCTGCCAGGCTGGGGAAGCGGGCCTGAGGAGGGCCTGAACCACAATGCTGAGGGGTCCCAAGGTGCCCTAAGGAAGCCTTCCCTTGAAGGCAGCCTTGACTGGGGAAGATCCTCCTCAGAGGCTGCTTCCCTGGAGGTAGGCAGGTTTCCTGCCAGGCTGGGGAAGCGGGCCTGAGGAGGGCCTGAACCAAAAGGCTGAGGGGTCCCAAGGTGCCCTAAGGAAGCCTTCCCTTGAAGGCAGCCTTGACTGGGAAAGATCCTCTTCAGAGGCTGTTTCCCTGGAGGTAGGCAGGTTTCCTGCCAGGCTGGGGAAGCGGGCCTGAGGAGGGCCTGAACCACAAGGCTGAGGGGTCCCAAGGTGCCCTAAGGAATCCTTCCCTTGAAGGCAGCCTTGACTGGGGAAGATCCTCCTCAGAGGCTGCTTCCCTGGAGGTAGGCAGGTTTCCTGCCAGGCTGGGGAAGTGGGCCTGAGGAGGGCCTGAACCACAACGCTGAGGGGTCCCAAGGCGCCCTAAGGATGCCTTCCCTTGAAGGCAGCCTTGACTGGGAAAGATCCTCTTCAGAGGCTGCTTCCCTGGAGGTAGGCAGGTTTCCTACCAGGTTAGGGAAGCGGCCTGAGGAGGGCCTGAACCACAATGCTGAGGGGACCCAAAGTGCCCTAGGGGAACCGCCCCTTAGGAGCACCTTTTTTCAGGGGAAGGACCTCCTCAGATTCTCCGATGACGTCATCAAGTCAGGAAATAAGAAAGTAAGGAAAAATATGCTTTTTCTTCCTACGTAATGCAATGACGTCATTACAACCACTTTTAATAATAATAATAATAATAATAATAATAATAATAATATTAATGATAATAATAATAATAAGGCAACTGAGGGAGAGAAAGAGTGTGAGTGAGCGTCAGTCTTGAGGGCATCAGTTTTGCAAGTGTCAGTCTAACAACCATCAGTCTTGGGAGCATCAGTCGAAAGAGTGTCAGATTAATGATCGTCAGTCTAAAGAGCATCTGTCTTGCAAGTTGCAGTCTAGCAAGAGTCAGTCTTGCGATTGTCAGTCTAGCGAGCATTAGTGAGTGTTAGTCTAATGATTATCAGACTTGCGGGGGTCAGTCTAACAAGCATCAATCTAATGAGCGTCAGTCTTGCGAGCATCATTCTTGAGAGCGTCAGTTTAACAAGCCTTCCTGAGCGTCAGTCTTGCATATGTCATTCTAATGAGCATTAGTGAGCATCATCATTGCATACCTCATTGCAGAAGGCAGTCTAACGAGCGTCAGTGAATGTTTTGCATTGTGTCAGTCTAATAAGCATCAGCGAGTTGTCAGTCTTGCTTGCATGTGTTAGTTAACAAGAGTTAGTCTTCCGAGCGTCAGTCTAACGAGCGTCAGTCTAACGAGGCGTCACTCTTGCGGGCGTCAGTCTAACGATCATCCGTGAATGTCAGTCTTGCATGTGTCAGTCTAATGAGTATCAGTGAACGTCAGTTTTGCAAGCGTCATCTTAGTGAGCACCAGTCTAATGAGCGTCAGTCTTGCGAGTGTCAGTCTAACAAGCGTTATCATTGCAGAAGGCAGTCTAACAAGCATCAGTGAATGTCAGTCTTGTATGTGTCATTATAATGAGCGTCAGTGAGTGTCAGTCTTGCATGTGTCAGTCTAACGGGAGTCAGTCTTACGAGCGTCACTCTAGCGGGCGTCAGTGAACGTCAGGGTTGCATGTGTCAGTCTAATGAGCATCAGTGAGCGTGAGTCTTGCGAGCGTCAGTGAGAGAGAGAGAGAGAGAGAGAGAGAGAGAGAGAGAGAGAGAGGTCATGGCGGGTAAGTTATTATCGGCCTCTGTGATTCTTCTTCTTCCTTTATCAGCTGATTTCCTCAAGAGGGGCACAATCTCTCTCTCTCTCTCTCTCTCTCTCTCTCTCTCTCTCTCTCTCTCTCTCTATGTCTGTCTCCATCCCTCTCCTTCTCCATCTGAGGGAAAAGGAGTCATGGCTACCAATCAGATATTCAGGGGTGGGGGGGTGGGGAGGGTGTGATTACCGTATTCACCTTAATTTTAATATAATAATAATAATAATAATAATAATAATAATAATAATAATAATAATAATAATTCAGCGAAGGAAATGAACATCAACCTGAACTATGAGAAGCTTATGTAAAGTTCCCGCCCGATTCTCAGTCGAGTCGCTCGAGGCGGTGTTGGGGATGGTGGGGGAGGAAGTGGTGGTGGAGAGGGTTGCTGGAGTTTCGTCCTCCCCCAAAAACCGGTTTACTGTTGTATGGGAGCAGTTCCGTATACACACACACACACACACACACACACACACACACTCAATCTCTCTCTTTAGCACAGGAAGGCTCTCAGACTTATCCAATGGACAGCAGCAACTGACGGCGTACAATGGAGGGGGGGAGCCAAGGCACCCTCCCCCCCCCTTAAATGGTCACAGGTGTGACCTGCTCTCCGAAGGATAAGAGTTAAATAACCTCCTGAAGAAGGATAAGAGCGAAATGACAGGACTCGAGGAGGACCCCCACCAGAAGCTGTAACAGCTTCGGCTGTTACTGCAGGGCACGAACGCCTCCCCCCCCCACCTCGCCCAGTAAATTTGAACAATGGCAACTCTCTCTCTCTCTCTCTCTCTCTCTCTCTCTCTCTCTCTCTCTCTCTCTCTCTCTCTCTCTCTGTATCCACCATCTTATGTATATAACAGAGAATCAACTTTGAGAGCAGAAGTGGAAGCTGATGTGTCTGGGAGTCACCACTTGTGGTTTCCCCTGAAAACCAGCTGGAGAACAAAGGCGTCACACTATTTCTTTCTTTCTGATGGTATGACCTCCTGGCTGAGGGCTGTGTTCAGTGTCAGTGGAGACCTCACCTGGAAAACCCCAAATATCCCCTTCGTCATTTGGCCACTTTTCATCAAATTCCAATCACATGACATGGCGTGACCTTTCAACATGACATCGCAGAGAAATAAGTTTTTTATATCATAAATCATGGAATATTTTGTTTTATTTTTCTCGTTCCTGAGGGACGTTTTAGCAGTGAAGATGAAAGGTTCAAATCATCGAATGAAAGCCTTTTCAAAGAGGGTCCAGATTCGACATTCGAAATGAAGGTTGTTGGTAAATTGAATGTGGTTTTATTTGTCTGGTTTCATTGGCTTGAGAGAGACAGAGAAAGAGAGAGAGAGATGGTCTAAGTGTCCAGAGAGAGAGAGAGAGAGAGAGCGGTCAGTGACTCAGTAGAAATGTAACGTAGAGGACGTCCACGGCGTTCGTGTGCAGGACTCCGATCCTGACTTCAAATTAGTACGAGCAGTACTAATTTGCAAGTGACGGAGAATTCAGTAACTTATGCTTTTGAATTTTGAATCATTCTTGAAGCCTTTTGCCGCCCAACCCTTTTCTCCCAACACAAACCAACATCTTCCCACACCCATACACGCCCACACTCTGCAGAAAGAGGGCTTCCTTGTCTCCTTGTTATGAAAACCAGCCGATGGACGAAGGAGGACGAAGAATCACATCGGCCTAAAAGGCTTCCCCCCACAACCAGGACCTCCCGTCTTCTCTCACTGAGTGACACAATTATTTTGTTTATTATTAATAAGTTTGTCTTTTTACTTGGCCCTCCTTCCAATTCCCTGTTGTCTATTCAACTTTATTATTATTATTATTATTATTATTATTATTATTATTATTATTATTATTATTATTATATTAGAGTAACCAGCTAAACATGTCAAAGTGGTTTCCTTCTTGGACATTTGGAGAAGAGCCATCATGGTTCTATCACCTGCAAGTAAATGAATATAGGAACCAGGTTATGTATGGTCAAGCTACAGTGGAATCTCTCTCTCTCTCTCTCTCTCTCTCTCTCTCTCTCTCTCTCTCTCTCCAAATTCAAAGCTGGTTCCTCCCTAAATGACGATAGCAATCGTACGTGTCCATCAGTCGAGAAACACGTTATGCGTCACTTCCATGGAAACTGAGGCTGGACTAGGATTCCCTTCTTCAAACAATCTTTAATTGAAAATGTGGATAAAGAATAACCCTAAGAACCACCTTTATTACGGTCGAGAATTGCTCCCAATTGAAAGAGTGTTTTCCCTGACGCAAGTCACAACTCACCTGCTTCTGGAGAGTCAATTTCTTTATTGATAATATTGTTACGCGCCATGAAGTGGGCCAGCTAATCTTAGAAGCATTTTTCTGGGGGGCCGTTGTACGGAATTATTAGTTGGAGACACGCGGTGCTGCGAGTGTCAGGCCAACCAGTGCTCTTGTTGTTATTGTTTTGTGAGTGGGGGAAGTCATTTCCGCGTTCCTTCTACTCTGTCGCTATGGGCGAGGATATTATCAGTCATCAAGCAACAGTATTGCTGCTCTATTGAGTTGAGACAACGTAGATTCTATGGAAGTGTGGTTTGTGGGCGGGGGCCCGTCCCCCCGGATAGTGTGGGGAAAAAAGCAAAAGGGGAAGAATATCTGTCTGGGCGTCGTGGCTTCTGTGGCAGAGGTCCAGCTTTTTTTGGAAGATGTTTCGCGGAAGTCAGATGATAGTGATACTGATGATGATAATGAGCCTCTTCTGATAATCTTGGTGATGATGGTGTTACTGAATGAGGAAGCAGCAATGTCGTGACAGGGAGGATCGAGAGGGAAGAATGACGTCAATGTTTTGACGAAGTGGCCACGAGGCGACTCCTGTCATCCTCGAGCGCACTACAATCGCATTTTTTTTTCTATTAAAATTTCATTACAAATATCAATTAATTTTATACAAAGTTTTCATAACAATTATATCAACAATATAACATAATAAGAAAGATATTTGAAATGGAGTATATTTCATAATTTCAAATATTATTACAAATAACATTAATTTAATATGCACAAATTTTCATGAAAATTCAACAATATAACAAATAGGAAAAATTTGGAATGGAAGTGCATTAATTTCATGAATTCAAATATTATTCACGTATTTACTTGTGAAATGTTTTTCAAGTTCATATACAATCGCAAATTCGGGCGTAGTCCTTCCAACATTGCCGGCCCCCTCCACCCCCTCCCACTGCTTGTGGATGACCCCGGCTGGGCAAGGGATTGACGCATCTCACTTTACTCTACCCGAATGAGAAGAGACGAGGCAGGAAGGAACTTCTCACAGTCAGGTGAGAGAAACTACCTTTGTTTTTTTACACGAGCCATTTTTGTTGCCTTAACATTCTTCAATGAATATTCTTTATATATACATGAATCACCTGCTTCTTCATTCATCATTATTCGCAGTTTTGTCAGGACTCGTATTATCATTCTCTCTTTTTATTCATGTTGATAAACTGTGAGTGACAGTATTAATTTGGGGGAATTATTGTCGTCGTTGTTCATCCATAATTATTCTCAGGTTTTGTAGAATTGTGACCAACATATAGACACCATTACATCTTTACTCTTGATTATTGATGAATTTTTTTTTTTTTATCAAATACAAATGATTATGGGGGGGTGGGGGTTTTGGGCAAAGCTTTTTATCAATCACAAGTCAATTGTCAAGTCACGTAACAAATAGTTTTGGAGAAATTGATGCCATAAAGACGTGACAAAAGGCATCAGAGAGCATAATGGGGGAGGTGGAGAAAGTGACGGACATTCCCTGATCATTGCGCAAATATGTCGGAACGTAGCGACCTTTCCCTTTTGCTACATAAGCAGACTTGACATAATAATAATAATAATAATAATAATAATAATAATAATAATAATAATAATAATAAGATTAATGGAAATAAATATTGGCGGTTAAAACCGACCTCAGACACAAAGTCAGCAGGTGTCACCTGCGTTCGAATCCTTCCACACCATTCAAATACTTTCGAGAAAATGATCAATGATTTCTGGTAATTTCATCCACGAATTCGAAATCAAAAGTAATTTCGTAATTTATAATTAAAATTATTGAAAACTTTTATTTAAATCAAATATGGATGTGAAACAACTTCGTCAAATATATATATATATATATATATATATATATATATATATATATATATATATATATATATATATATATATATATTCAATAATTTTATTCTCGTTTGTCAAAGGTTTCGGAGACGCTTTGTATATGCTGTGCTACTGACGTAGGCCTAGTTCAGAATTCTCTCTCTCTCTCTCTCTCTCTCTCTCTTTAGTATTTTCCGTTTTCCAGCATGCGACTGATGATTTCAGAGATAGAGAGAAAGGAGAGAAAGAGAGAGAGAGAAAGAAACCCCTCATGAAATCATTTAGGCTAAAGGGACAAAAAGTTAGCGCATAGAGACATTAGAGGAGTCATAAAGGCGTAAATAGCATGAGGCCATTAGACATATTGGTCTTTATTACGTGGTCGAGAATCTTAACGGTCTAACTCAGTCAGCTGACTGTGGCTACTTTTCGACTTTTCGTACTTAATATCTCGTTGATTTCCGGTGTCAGACTTTGTAAATATACTTTACAAGAAAGAGGATTGAATCAGGATTACAACGATATATATCTTAATAAGTGAAATCGAATCTACACCAATTTGTTAAGGCGTAAACCGCGCTAACTTTTTATTTTGTTTTTCCTGCCCCCAGAGGCTGAGTAACGCTCCTCTTTGAATCATTCATCAGTTAATGAATTATTCATTGAACTATTCACAAATTAATGAATTATTCACTATTCTCTCGGCACACTCGTTCAAATATAAAGATAATGATGGCGATTTCAGGCCTCGACACTGAACCTATACAGTAGGTAGGTCTAGGTCCAGGTTTGCAAAGCGTCTGGTAACTAATGTGCCTTGGCAACTCTCCTTATGCCCTGTAGTTGGGTATCGCTTACAGTATGCCCTGTGGGTAATGATTTAGATGATAGCAAAGCTATTAACCATCGTGAATTGCTTTAAATACGCTGTTTTTGTCTAAATAATACGTCACTGTGAGGCTCGGGCTGGTGGTGGGGCACCAGTCATGGATTTGGCAGGCAATCTCTACCCAGGAGGGAGCATAAACAGGGGTAGTTTCAGCTCCTATGGGCACATATCCCTTTTCTCTGTCCGGTATAACAATTTCGTTTAGTTCCTCCACTGACAATGAATGATGTTCCGAAGGGAGTGTGGTTCCATTGTGAGATTATTCATTCATTGGTCAAAGGCGTCTGTCTGTCTCCCTCCTCATTACCATTAGAGACAAGAAAAGCCAAAGTTCTCTCGAGGTGTGGCTTGGGTGACGTTTCCCTCCCTTCGGGTGCTTCACGTTAGGCCCACAATTGCTCAGGGTCGACATTTTTCTGTTTTGAGTTGAAATCTTTCAAATTTCGACCTGGTTTTCTATTAATCTGTGAGGCGATTCATTCCGTTTTGCTGTATTGCATTTTATTATGCTGTAGTTTATAGATATTTTGTTCTGTTGCAATCATCCTCCTGCCCACGTGGCAGTCTGCATAGAAAACGGCCAACTTCCCAGACTGGTTGTGTACATCGAAAGTTATGTAAAAATGCGTAAATGCATTTTAAAACATATCATTTCAGTACAGTACGACTACACCCTAAAGTAAATATATACTGGCAAATGACCCACAATGTACTACAACAGATAACAAAAAAAAAAAAAAGATATTAGATGCACGTAGGGAAACCTAGGCCGACGTGGCTTCTCGACGTACGATGGACCTTTTTGTACCCACTCCAACTGCATAACTTGGTTTACCTGTTGTTTCTTTAAAATAATATGGCCTACAATGTTTTGTTGAGGTTGACAGTTCGACTCGACCGAGAGAGAGAGAGAGAGAGAGAGAGAGAGAGAGAGAGAGAGAGAGAGAGAGAGAGAGAGAGAGAGAGAGAGAGAGAGAGAGCCAGCCACAGTAGTAGTTTTTCAGACTTTTTTACCTCAGGGTCGTCGGCAGTCTTTCGGGTGTTGTGAATGACTTCAGCAATCTTTTTGGGGATTTTATTCTATGTATTGGAATTGGCGAGGTGCCCAATAATATTTTTAACTTCTGTACGAATATTATTCATTTGGTCATGCTGAATGATGATAGAAATCCTTCCTTTCGATACTCGTCCTTGTTCTTGGCTCTTAGCTGATCGATTGCACGCGGCTGTAAACACAATTACAACTGTTCGTTTGCCTTGATACTGGTCGCTCATATCACTCGAATCCTGCTTGAGACGGTCTTTCTGTCTGGGTGGTGCTGCTTATCAGCTGTGATGGTCCGGTTACTACCGAATCATTATGAGGAGGGGGAGGGGGAGGAGGAGGAGGAGGACTGTTGTCAAGAGGACATTCTGCTTCTCTTTGGTCTTGTTCTGTGGTGTCATTTAATCTGAGGTTTTATTTGGAACTGGGGAATTCTCCGATATTTTTTTTTTTTTTGCTTTAGTTTGCTCTAAGTTCACCAAATCACACGTACATTTGAACGGTAGCCATCTGTGAAATCATGCTTGCATCGTTCCTGGCTGATTGCTTGCGCAAGAAAAGGCTGTTCCAGGTCGGATTGTGGTTGATATTTGGGTGATCTTCAGTGAAATCATACCTTGCAGTTGGAGACCTCCCTCTCGTGACTGACTGGACAGTGTCAGTCAGGTGACCGTCGACTGGTATTTGTGGAGGCCTCCCTCCCTCCCTCACTGGCCTCTTGGTATTAAATGCCATTTGCTGGTTTCCCTTTTTCTTCTTCTTCCATCATCGTCAGTTTTGCTTGCATCTTCACTTGCATCTTCACTTGCATCTTCACTTGCATCTTCACTTGAATCGTCATGCCGAATTGTCTTCAGTGATGCCCAGCTGATGGAGAATTCTAGTTCACACTTTTATTTGAGGGACGGTGGGACATTTATTATAGTTTATGCCGTTCCTTATGTACAGTGTTCTTCATTTTTTACTGCAACAAATAAAGACTCGGAATTATCATCGAGATAGAGAGCACGTAGCACCATGAGGGGTGGGGGGAGGGGGCAGAGTTCCAAAGCTCTACTTGTCATTACCGGCACTCCCCCCTCCCCCACAGGCTCGCTCCCTTCCTCACACACACACACACACACACACACAGACGGGTTTGAGGAAATGATTCACTGTCATCCAGCAGAGAGAGAGAGAGAGAGAGAGAGAGAGAGAGAGAGAGAGAGAGAGAGAGAGAGAGAGAGAGAGAGGTTCATTATGCATTCAGTAGAATTTGGCAACATGGCTCAGAAGTTATCAGAGTGCATTAAGTGCGAAATCAGTCTTTTTCTTCTTGAGGTCCGTCTTCCCAAAACTGACAGTGGCTCCGTCTGTACTGGAGCCGCAGCCTCCGTTCTTCTGGCTGTGGACAGAAGTGCCACTGTAAATTGACAAAAAGGAGGACCGCTTGTGGGATACTGAAAAGTGACAGAAGCAGCAGAATGCACAGACGACAAAGACGCCTCTTGACTCTTTCTATCTCTGTCTCATCAGTCTGTCTGTCTGTCAGTCTGTGTTGATGAAATATGACCGTTAATAACTTCTTTGTTTTTGACACGTTCAGTCAACCGTGGATGGAAAGAAGCCATTTTCTGGTGCTGAAGAGAGGTAGTACCGTCAGTGCACCTCATGCGGTGCACTGTAGGCACAACTGTAGGTTCTGTTCCCCTAGCTGCTGCTGCTACAGCCCCTTTCATTCCTTTTACTGTACCTCCTTTCACATTCTCTTTCTTCCATCTTCCTATCAGGTGGTTCGTTGTGGTTCTTCTTCTTCTTCTTCTTCTTCTTCTTCTTCTTCAGCTGCTTTCAGGTTCTTTTTCTCCTGTTACGCTTTTTGAACCTTTTTCCTCTCATTTTCCGTCTCAGCGCTGAATGACCTCAGGTCCCAGCGCTTGGCCTCTGGCCTTCATGCTATATTTTAGTACATTCTGTTCTGTTCTGTTCTGTTCTGTTCGAAACAGCCACTATTCAAAACGAAACCGTTTTTCTAACGTCTGCAGAGACAGACAGACAGACAGACAGGTTAGTGGTCAAAATCCCAAGTGGAGGCACCACCGGTGGTATCAGTCTTACTCTAACGACAAGGCATCACGGATTACTGTTATTATTATGATTATTATTATGTAAATATTGTACAATTGACGGTTCATAGCATGCCTTCAAAACTAACAATATATATATATATATATATATATATATATATATATATATATATATATATATATATATATATATATATATATTACATTATATATACAAATATATCTTATATATGACCCCGACCTCTCATGGGATCTACTTACACTGGTCCGGCTGCAGTAAACACGAGAGAGAGAGAGAGAGAGAGAGAGAGAGAGAGAGAGAGAGAGAGAGAGAGAGAGAGAGAGAGAGACCTTACAGTTCGTTCGAGTTGCCCCAGGAGGTCCCTCAGTGTGAGGCACCTTTGATGACGAGAGAGAGAGAGAGGCGGAGGGAGAAACCGACGGAGGCGGCGACGGGATGCCGGTCTTTCCCCTGACTTCAGCAAAAGCGCTCTGCCCTCAAAGGGAGGAGGACGCCTTTTTGGGCATCTTCCTCCCGCCCTGTAGTAGTACCTCACAGCCCCCGATTTCTTCTCTTCTGGACACGATTGGCCCTGCCACTTCTCCTTAGGCCTATCAGCCAATCGGTGCCAGGTAAGGTGACGCTATACCCAACGAACTTTTGGGGGGTTTCTCTTTCTCTCTCTCTCTCGCTACATGGTAATTCAAGCATGGAAACAGATAGAAGGAATTACCGAAAACATCATGGAACTAAAAATATCAGAAAGAGCAAGCAGAGGTAGATTAATAGTGCCAGAAACTATACCAGGAAAATTAAGGAAAGCACACAGGACATTAATCCACCACGCACCAGCATCGATAATGCAGCGTCTATTCAATGCGCTACCAGCTCATCTGAGGAACATAACAGGAGTGAGCGTAGATGTGTTTAAGAATAAGCTCGACAAATATCTAAGATGCATCCCAGACCATCCAAGACTGGAAGATGCAAAATATACCGGAAGATGCGTTAGCAATTCTCTGGTAGACATCAGAGGTGCCTCACACTGAGGGACCTCCTGGGGCAACCCGAACGAACTGTAAGGTCTGTAAGGTAAGGTAAGGTCTCTCTCTCTCTCTCTCTCTCTCTCTCTCTCTCTCTCTCTCTCTCTCTCTCTCTCTCATAAGGCCGATCTTGTTCATACGATTCATACCTGTTGCTAATGATTTTATTTTGTAGAGTCAGTCGAAGCGTGGTCAGTTCGGTTCTAAATCTCGGCAACGCAAAAGAATTTGAAGGATTATTTTGTGGGCAGGGTGGCACTTAGGACTAAGAGCTGTACCCCAAAGAATTAGGAGGAATCGGTTATCACTGACTGATGGCGAATCTGCTCCCATTTGTGGAAACGGTGAGAAGACATGTCTGTTCAAAAGCTGTCTGTCTGTGTCACACGCACGGTCTTTGAAAGGTCAGGGAACTATCTCATGTCCCTAAATAAAATGGTTGATAAACCAGTAATTGAAGTGTTATGTTAAATTAGTTGCAAACCTCTTTGAGCCCTAAGGCACCTGTTAGTTGGAGAGAAAGAGCGATGGTAGCGAGTGAGCCCAGCCAAGTGGTAGATAACCACTGAGGAAAATGAAATACTCATCGTCAAAGAAAAATCGGAAAACCAGAAAATCTATGGAGATTTGATACCATATTTAACTTACTTCATCCAACGGGCCTCATTCATCTCAAGTCATTCAAAATATATATATAGACGCGCGACGCTCGAATGTCAAAGTAGGGAAGGCTACCGGTAGCCCTCCCCCACCCCCACCCCCACCCCCACCCCGCCCTCATCTCTAGCAGTGCGTGGCAGAGAGAGTGTTTTGTGTGCTTCCTGCCCCACCACTGACACGACCCGCCCACCGCATACCAGACCCCGTGCTCCCGACGGCCGCGAGGGGAGGAACGTAGGGGTGACCCCCTAGATTCTCCCCACCCAGTGCGGCGAGCCGACACTCAGCATGGTCCGCCCACCTGACTGTCACGTGAGAAAGTGCGGACTTCTCACCGCCTTTGCAAACTCGATACGATATTGTACTTATTAGATATAATCATAATAATACATAAATTGTATAGAATTTAATTTAATTGCGTCGGCACTATTTGAATGGACATGTATGCGTACGCAAGCCCGTGTTTAAAACACGCAGCCCAACCCACACAAACCCATGCCCATTGCAAGATTGCAAACAGCGACATGCTCGCAAGTTTGTGCAAATGTCTGGGAAACTAATCATTATTTTTTCACAATAATGTTTACGTAGGCGCCATTTGCATAGACGCAGCTTCGAGTGAAGCCAGAGGATGTCTGTCCCCCGAGTGAAGGACGCTTCGTCCCGTCACCACGTGATATAATCTCTCTCTCTATCTCTATCTCTATCTCTCTCTCTCTCTCTCTCTCTCTCTCTCTCTCTGGAGACCTCCGCTCAGCAGCAGCAGTAGCTTTGGATGGAAGGGAACACAGAAGTTAGGCCAAAGGCCAAGCGCTGGGACCCTGAGGTCATTCAGCGCAGCAGCGGAAATTAACAGTAAAAGCTTTGAAAGGTTAAGTAACCGGATTAGGAAAACCTTTTGCAGTCGCTTTGTGAATCAGTTGTCAGGAGAGGGTAGAGGAAAGTCAGATGGAAGAAAGAGAATACGAAAGAAGGTACAGTAAAAGGAACGAAAGGGGTTGCAGCATGTAGGGCCCGTGGAAGGGACGCTGCAAAGAATCGCATGAGGTCTCTATCTGCCTCTACAGAACTGGGGCGCTTTTGCTTCTCTCTTTTCTGAGGGGAATTTCACCAGGCAATGCGTGATATAATTCTCTCTCTCTCTCTCTCATTCACAGACATATTGAAAGGATACGATCCTTCAAATTGGAGCAAATCTGCTGAAAATATAATGAAAATAATAGAAGGGATACCAATGAAAGTTCAGGTTATCAAAAGACTTATAAAGAAAATCTACAAAAATCAACACATTCCATCAAAGAAAATAAGTACGGTGGAATTAGTGAATATATTGATTGATGCAATAGGCAAACGGATGCCTAAAGCATGTAAACTATGTAGAGTGTGGTATAGCATTGTAAATCCACAAAACCTGATTAGGAAATGCTATGCTTGCCACGTACCGACACACCCTTCATGTGCTGAAGTTGAGCAAAATAGAAATAAGGACACAAAAATATTTTGCTCAACATGTCTAGTATGGATAGACAAGGTCATTAAATCAAGACTTAATGTACAGATTGTGGAGGATGAAGAAGATGAAGAGGATGAAGAAGAGGAAGAAGAGGAAAATAGAAAAGAAGAAAATAAGACTGAAGAGAGGGAAAAGATTAATGAAAACAAAGAACAGGATAATAGTATGGATGCAGAGAAACTCATAGATTCTACATATGAGGCAATACAGCAACATACTTATGAAGAAATAAATTATGACATGATAAATCAAAATAAAATCCCAAAGAGGTTGTACCCGGATCTCCATACTGATGGGAAAGAACAAGAAAAAAAAAAAGAAAAGAAAGACACAGTATGCACCCTTTTGAAAAGAGGGAATTGCAGGTTTGGTGAAAGATGTTATTACAAACATCCCAAGATATGTCACAATTATGAGATATATGGCAAATGTGCATATCTAGATGGCTATGAAGAGGAATGCAGCGATCTACATCCAAAAATATGTAGAAAATGGAAAGAAGGAAATGGATGTAGGTTTAATAAGAAATGTAGGTACATGCATCCTGTAGCCATGAAAAACCAAAATCAAAATCAAATACATATAAAAAATCAAGGTAAAAATGAAACAAATAAAGAAAAGAACAAAGATCATGTGATGAAGGCAAAAAACAAGCCAACAACACATTATGAAATGTCAGCACCACGATATGAGCCATCAGCACCTAGATATAGCACAAGGAACAAGCAATGTATCTATGATGCTAAGGGATGGTGCAGATATGGAGATAAGTGCAGGTTTATGCACAAAGTGAATAAATATGAAGCTGGAAGAACAAGTATAATGGAAAAGTTGGATTTTTTAATGTACGAATTTCTGGAAATGAAAAAAAGATCAACATATCAGAACAGGAAAGAGACATGGGAAAATCCTTATTATTACCCATATTAGATTATGGAGATAATACGCAAACCATCATAGTGATGAACGCGCAGGGTTTAGTTTCGAGTAACTCAAAAAGAAAGATAGAGTTCTTAGAAGAACTAACCCAAAATGAAAAAATAGAAATATTGAATATAAGTGAAACCTGGTATTCCCAAGAGACTGGTAATGATGACCAGATAAAGGGTTTCCAAACTTATAGATCAGATAGAAAAAATAGAAATCAAGGGGGAACCGCGATATATGGGAGAGATGCCAATCAAGGAAAAATCTGTGAGAAATATAGTAACACAGAATGTGAATTAATAGCGGTAGAATTTGAATATGAAAAATTAGTGAACATTGTAATATATAGACCCCCTAATACTAAAGAGTTTGACATAATAATTGAAAAATTGGATGAAATATGTAGAAATCACAAGGACTGGACTATACTCCTAACCGGAGACTTTAACTTTCCTTTTGTAGAATGGAAAGAACGAATAGGAGACTGTGGTTGTATTTATACATATAAAAAAGAGAGCAATAGTAGTGCAGAAGATAAGAGGCAATTTGAAAAGCTATTAGATATGCTACTAGAACATAACATTCAGCAAATAAATCACCTACCAACAAGAAAGGATAATATTTTAGATCTAGTATTTGTGAACGAGGTGAACTATGTTAAAGAAATAATAGTATATAACACGAGTATTTCGGACCATAATGTCATAGAACTAACAGTCCGTTCCAGAACATATGAAAACAGAGAAAAGCAAGAAACGAAAAAATGGGAAGGATATGGAAAATACAATTTCTATAGTAAGAATATAAATTGGTCAAAAATAAATGAAGAATTAAACAAAGAATGGGAAAATATATTTGTAAGTGATGATATACAGGTAAATACCGATATATTATATAAAATATTAGAGGAAATAGTGGAAAAATATATACCGAAGAAAAAAAGTAATCATCAGTCACGAATTCCAAGAGACAGAAGGATCTTGTTCCAGAAAATTAGAAAGTGGAAAAAAGCTCTTGCAAAAGAAAAGAATGCATGGAAAGTGATGGAACTAAAAAGTAAGATAGAAAATGCAGAACAAAAGATTATACAATCAAAAGAAAATGAAAAAGGGAACCTAGAAGAAATGACACTACAAAATATCAAGCAAAACCCTAAAATTTTTTATTCATATGCAAAAAAGATGAATAAAATAAGAGTAGAAATAGGCCCTCTAAGAATTGAAGGGCGATTAACGAATGAAAAAAAGGAAATATGTAACATATTAGCAGAAAGATATAAGAGTGAATTTACACCTAGAATTGAAAATGAAGATAATGATACAGAAATAAGAGATGAAAATACTGAATACTTATCAGATATAGATATTACAGAAGCCGATATTGTGCAGGCTATTAATGAAATTAAAAATGGATCAGCAGCAGGACCAGATGGAGTACCTGTCATATTGTTAAAGAAAGTGGTTCATTCAATCGCAAAGCCGCTAGCAATATTATTAAGACAAAGTATAGATACAGGCAAGATTTATGATGAGCATAAATTAGCATATATTACTCCTACTTTCAAAAGTGGTTCAAGACTAGAGGCAAGTAATTATAGGCCTGTGAGTCTGACATCTCATATTATGAAAGTATATGAAAGGGTAATAAAAAAAAATATAATGAAACATTTAATGAAAAATAGATTGTTCAATATAGGACAACATGGTTTTGTACCCGGAAAAAGTACACAAACCCAACTGTTAGTCCACCATGAAAGCATATATAAAAATATGATAAATGAAAAAGATACAGATGTGGTTTACCTAGACTTTGCAAAAGCTTTTGACAAGGTAGATCATAATATATTAGCGAAAAAAATTAGAAAACATAACATTGTTGACAAAGTAGGAAGATGGATAAAAGAATTTTTGCAAAACAGAAAACAGATAGTGATTGCAAACGATGAGAAATCGGATGAAGCTACGGTAATATCCGGTGTACCACAGGGTACGGTGTTAGCTGCATTGCTGTTTGTGATTATGATTGCAGACATAGACAGTAATGTTAAGGACTCAGTAGTAAGAAGTTTCGCAGATGACACAAGAATAAGTAGAGAAATTGCTTGTGATGAAGATAGGAACTCGCTACAAAGAGACCTAAATAAAATATATAAATGGGCAGAGATAAATAGGATGGTATTTAACTCTGATAAATTTGAATCAATGAACTATGGTGATAAAGTAGGAATGCTATATGCATATAAAGGACCTAATAATGAGACAATCACAAACAAGGAAGCAGTTAAAGACCTTGGTGTGATGTTGAATAGGAATATGTTATGCAATGATCAAATAGCAATTCTATTGGCAAAATGCAAAGCAAAAATGGGAATGTTGTTCCGGCACTTCAAAACAAGAAAAGCTGAACACATGATTATGCTTTATAAAACGTACGTACGTAGTCCACTTGAATATTGCAATATAATATGGTACCCACACTACCAAAAGGATATTGCACAAATAGAGAGTGTACAAAGGTCATTTACAGCTAGAATAGAAGAAGTTAAGGACCTTGACTACTGGGAAAGACTACAATTCTTAAATTTATATAGTCTTGAAAGGAGAAGAGAACGATAGATGGTAATTCAAGCATGGAAACAGATAGAAGGAATTACCGAAAACATCACGGAACTAAAATTATCAAAAAGAGCAAGCAGAGGTAGATTAATAGTGCCAAAAACTATACCAGGAAAATTAAGGAAAGCACACAGGACATTAATCCACCACGCACCAGCATCGATAATGCAGCGTCTATTCAATGCGCTACCAGCTCATCTGAGGAACATAACAGGAGTGAGCGTAGATGTGTTTAAGAATAAGCTCGACAAATATCTAAGATGCATCCCAGACCATCCAAGACTGGAAGATGCAAAATATACCGGAAGATGCGTTAGCAACTCTCTGGTAGACATCAAAGGCGCCTCACATTGAGGGACCTGGGGCAACCCGAACGAATTGTAAGGTCTGTAAGGTCTGTAAGGTCTCTCTCTCTCTCTGTGGAACCGAGTCGGGAATGTTGTCAGAGGTAATGGAGTGTCACCTCGGAGCTTCTGCTGAGATCTTGAGGCAATGTCGCGTCAAGTCAGTCGAGTGGATTATTCCATTACAAACCGATTTCCTCTTCCGTTTTCCTTATAAAACAGACACTTAATGGTTTGAAGAACCGTTTTAATATTGACCTTTAGTAGTTCGGTAATCACTGAGCTGCTTTAGCAGAGACAGGTCTCAGGCTACCAGAATGTCACCAATTCATGGGGTCCTCATTCAGAGAAGCTCACAAGATCGGAGTTGATGGATCAAGATCGGGGATTCGAGGCTGGGTTTGATCCGCAGAGGGCTGACTGCATTTTCAGGAGACACTCATGCCATTCCAGTCGAGCCCTCTTTGGGGATCGAATGCTGGTCTGTTTAGTTATGAGCTGAACGTACTATTGATACCGGAGAGAGAGAGAGAGAGAGAGAGAGAGAGAGAGAGAGAGAGAGAGAGAGAGAGAGAGAGAGAGAGAGAGAGAGAGATTAGGCCTATGTGATAACCGTGATGGGAAGCTAAACATCACGGTTTAAATATCTTATGATCTCGGTTAGAGGTAGGAATTACTTTATCCATAGCTCAAGTATTTACTGAAAGAGAGAGAGAGAGAGAGAGAGAGAGAGAGAGAGAGAGAGAGAGAGAGAGAGAGAGAGAGAGAGAGAGAGAGAGATTGTTTGATAACCATAATGGAATGCTAAAGGACATCGTTTAAATAATATCCTATAAATCTTTGATATAGGTAGGAATTACAATGCTTATAGCTCAATTATTTACAATAATGGGTCTGAAAAGGCAAATTCTATCATGTAATTCCTTGTTAAAGACTAAATCACTCAAGTATTCCTCCAAGTCATCCTTTGATCGCCTCATAAGAAAGACCCAAAGGCAGCGCTCGACTGAATAGCCCTTCGTTGGCTGAGTCGGTTGAGCTTCAGACTGTCACTCGATGGGCCGGAGTTCAATTCCCCCGACCGGCTGATGATGAGTTAGAGGAATTTATTTCTGGTGATAGAAATTCATTTCTCGCTTTAATGTGGTTTGGATTCCACAATAAGCTGTAGGTCCCGTTGCTAAGTAACCAATTGGTTCTTAGCCACGTAAAATAAATCTAATCCTTCCGGCTAGCCCTAGGAGAGCTGTTAATCAGCTCAGTGGTCTGGTAAAACTAAGGTATGCTTAACTTTTTTTCGACTGAATCAGAACTTGTCCTCAGGACAAAGCAAAGCCAGTCAGGCAAGGCGAGAGACGCGGTTGTTGGTGAGAGACCTCTTCCTCCTCCTCCTCCTCCTCCTCCTCCTCCTCCTCCTGCTCAGCTACTGTTATATCTCGCATTCCTCTGCTGTTTATCTCTCATTCTTTCTGCTGTGTCTCCTTCAGACCTACCAAGGAATCTAATATGGGAATAGCGATTGCTTTCATTATGGTGTTCTGGTGGCCTTTCCTGCAAATCCTGAATGTTGACAAGGAATCAGATTGGAATACTCGGAGGGTTATGGAACGTTTATGCTGGGCAGATGTTATCGCATGCTGACTAAGGAATGGAATGGAATGGAATATGAAATTTAGGCTTGAAGCCAAGCACTGGAATCCGAGGGATTATTCAGCGCTATGCTGACTAAGGTGACTTTGTCTTTCAAGAAGGGACAGGTCGGAAATTAACACAGGTCAGGACCCAACCCCAAATTCTAATTGGTCATTACTCGTCTTTCTGTCCTTTTTTGTATAAATGAAGCCATTTATGTCATTCTGTTAAGTCCTCCAATTACTTGGTGCTAATACATCACCAGTCCTTCACTTTTCATGACCATTAACTCATTCTTCAGAATAATTACCCTATTCTATAAATGTCACGCTTTTCCAGGTATCAGACTTTCATACAAATGTATCTTCATAAGACTGCTAACATTCACTTTCGCTCGAAGAACTATGTAACTGTCAGTTATGACTGTTTTAAGTTTAGTTACTTTTCCATTAACATCACCTAGCACGATCACCCTTTTCTCGGCGTCCAGCTTCAGTCAGACATAGAATCAGACTCAACCAGAAACATTGTTTCACTTTTATATATTTACTTACTTATTTTGGAAGTCAATCTCCATAAAACAAGACTTGATTTCAAGGAACTAAGGAAGATATTATTCCACTGAAGTCAACACGACCATAAAATCAGCGCCATCTTATCTGGCGTCGCAATTTCCATATCTGAGGGAATTCTTTCCCCTTGCTTTCCACTGCAAACTTCGTTAGGAATTCGCTTCTTGCTTTGATGTTCCCAAAAATCAATACTTATTTTTTTTACAAATAAAGATAAGCCTGAGTGAAGGTTACCTCGTCTTCAGAGACGAGTTATAAAGATTTCCTATTTTGAGATTGGATTTTTTCTGCCTAACTCTCTCTCTCTCTCTCTCTCTCTCTCTCTCTCTCTCTCTCTCTCTCTCTCTCTCTCTCTCTCATATATATATATATATATATATATATACAATCATGAAGCTACAAATGTCGCTTAATATCGAAATTCACGCTACCTCGGTATATCTCCGTTGGAGAATTGTCGCCGAAGGGGAATTTATATAAGTGATAAATGAATTGGAATCGTGGGGACACGAACCCGCGACGAAAGCCTATTCAGCGACTCCAGTTGACGTAAACCATTGAGCCATCAAGAGAGGCTCAATGGTTTACGTCAACTGGAGTCGCTGAATAGGCTTTCGTCGCGGGTTCGTGTCCCCACGATTCCAATTCATTTATCACTTATATAAATTCCCCTTCGGCGACAATTCTCCAACGGAGATATACCGAGGTAGCGTGAATTTCGATATTAAGCGACATTTGTAGCTTCATGATTGTATATAAATCACGGTGTGATAAAAATTTCATATATATATATATATATATATATATATATATATATATATATATATATATATATATATATATATATATATATATATATATATATATATATATATATATAAAATTTTCATAAAATCTTTGCTCATTATTGAGCCCTCAAAGGATTCTTTTACATTGCTTAAAAAAAAAATTGACAAGATCAAGATAATGAGGTGACAGTCAGTTCGGAGATTTTAAAAGAGTTAAACGTTCCTGTGATTACGGGAATTTTGAAGTTCGTTTTCCAACTCAAAATTTGATTAGCTTTCAAATAGACAGTGTAAAAAAAAAAAAAAAAAAAAAAAAAAAAAATATATATATATATATATATATATATATATATATATATATATATATATATATTATATATATATATATATATATATATATATATATATATATATATATATATATATATATATATATATATATATATATATATATATATATATATATATATATAGCTGAGAGGGTAGGTGGCTGCTATCAACCGAGGCAAACAGGACCAAGGGCAGAGGAAGACGTCCATAATAACGGCATAACTTTATTTGTGCTTACGTTTCAAGACATCTGTCTCATTATCAAAGCTGGAATAAGTAAAATATAAATATAAAATCAGACTCATACTTAAAATTACAATCAAAATATAAAAAAAAAGTTATACAAAAGAAAGACAAAATTAAGAAGACCGTTACCGTTTGTACGGAGTATAAAAGTAGAGTGACATAAACAAAGAATTCCAGGCCGGGGTAAACTCACGTCGGGTACAGAGTTGTTGAGGTAGTTTGGTTGTTCAATCTTGGTACTAGTAGTTTAATAAAAAGAGATTCAAAGATAGGAAGCGAAGAACTGGGGACTTTGGAAAGTATTTTAAAATTTCTATAATCAATTTCTGTTTTACATCTTTTGGCGTGTTCTCGAATATTTGAGAACTCTGGATTAGATAATTTGACTCCAGTTCTATAACTGACCCCCCTATGACAATCAATTCGCACTTTCAGTAGGCGGCGTGAGGCGCCCACGTATTTCCCCTGAGTACATCGGGGGCAAGCAAATAAATAGACGATGCTTGATGTCATAAGAGGGCTAATTTTGTCTTTGTACTGGAATAATGATTTGATATTAAGAGGATTGACCGGAATCAATTTACAATTAATGGCAGGTGCATACTGTTGAATTAGGTTATTCAAAGTGTTGTAAAAAGACTTATCGTGGATCATAGGGAGACTGGCGAAAAATGTCATCTTAGGAACTGTAGGTATTTGTAATTTAGGTATATATTTATCATTCAGAAATTTATTTAAATAGGTATAAAAAAGTCTGGAAGGGTAACAATTGTCTCGAAAGTATTTGTATAAAAAAGTTATTTCATTATTAAAACCAAACCAACTGGAAGTTATATTAAAAGCTCTGTGGAAGACGGTAACCAAGGAGTTTAATTTAAAGTTAAAACAGCAATGGCTATAAAAATTCAAACCTAGACCGGAGAAAGTCTTTTTCCTAAATACTGATGAATTAAAACAATCGTTTTCTCGAGTAACTAAAACATCCAGAAAGGGTAATTTATTATCATTTTCATGCTCAATCGTGAACCTAATATTTGGATGTGCTGTGTTAGCATACTGGAGAAACATTTCAGCCCTTTCTTTGTCTCTAAAAAGTACAAAAGTGTCATCTACATATCTACAATAGAAAAGGGGAAGGAAGGCCAAAGGGCAATTGTCCAGCAATTGCTCCTCTAGTGAACACATAAAAATATTGGCAAATGTCGGGCCAAGTGGAGACCCCATCGCCATTCCTTCTACTTGACAGTATGAAACTCCATTAAAAATGAAGGCAGTGTCCCGCACTGCCAGTTGTAAAAGTTTCTTAAAATTATCTCGGTTAAAACCCTTAAACATAGTGTTAGTTTCAATATAAATTTTGTTAAGAATTATCTCAATTGTCTCTTCCACAGGGACATTAGTGAACAATGATTCCACATCCAGACTAACCATGTACAAATCTGAGTCTTGTATTAAAATTCTGTTCTTGAATTGCTCTGAGTTCTGTACAGAGTAATCATTATTAGTTAGATTAGATAAAAGAGGGACAACAAATTTTGCTAATTTATAATTTGGAGTATCGTAAGAAGTCAGAATAGGTCGTATGGGTAAGCCAGCTTTATGTACTTTAGGTAAACCATAGAAAGTTCCATATGACGAGCCAGTACTAAGTAAAGATTGGTAAGTATCATTATCAATAACCTTCTGATCCGCTAATTGTTTTAAGAATCTATTAACCCTGTCCTCATTTCGAAAGATTGTGGAGAAATTAGGGTCACCTAATTTCTTGAATTTAGATTCATCACTTAGAATAGTTTCAACTTTTTGTATGTACTCAGTTCTGTTCATCAACACCACACCTTTACCTTTATCCGGTTTTGTTATAATTATATTTTCATTCTTCCCTAGGGAAGAACAATTTATCGAAGGCGTCTTGCAGTGACAGGCAATTAAGGGGCCTGGAGGTCGTTAGGTCCCCTCTGACTCCCGGGGTGGGGAGGGGGTTGGAGAAGGAGGGGTATCCTTCTATGAGACAGGATCCCTTAAAGGATCTGTGGCTGATTTTATCCTGTTTCCTCTACTCGTTGTTGTGACGGATTCCTGTTGTTTCTCAGTTTAATTGAATCGGCTCCGATTGTCTGCCGTTTGAAAAGACACACTATATATGTCCCACACACAGCTACTCAAAGACTTTTCCTGTGTGGTACATTTGGCAATGCCTTCCAGTGAGGCCTGAGAGCTAACTGAATAAAAAAGAATAAAAGTTTTGAGGTTATTCGTTGACGTTCATTCAAAGGTCCTCACGAGTCTTCAAAAGAAAAAGCTTGATTTCATGAAGAAAATCCATCAGCAAAAGATCTTTCTCAGAAAAAGTGGGTGAAATGGCCTTTAGATCACGTGACGGTTGTGAGTATTTCTCCTGTGGATATTTTAATTACTCTGATTGAATGATATGTATATACCTGCTCTGTCATTAGCGTTCCAAAGTTAATTGCTCTTATCAGAGGGGATGGCATTCATAATCACAGTAATGATATGCAAACTTTGTCATGGCCGTTTTTTACCTGGGACGTTGAGTTGTAATGAGGTAATATTTTCTGTTATGTTATTCATGAGACTTGGAGGAATCTCTGGTTGAAATAGAGAGGTCGTAATTGGAAATATAGGAGTTTGTAATCAGCCACTTGCAAATTTCAAAGAACCCACATCAATCAATACTTATACTATATGTAGGTAAATGTACAAGAAACATTATTGTAAACGATTTCATGAAACGCTATAGTATAGTATATCAAAGTATGAGAATTATTCAGTAGTAGAATTTGTATATCACTGACTGTTGTAGTTTATGAAGCATTATTTTGGATTGTAATATAACTACGAATTCCTTTTACTGCACCTCCGTTCATATTCTCTTTCTTCCATCTTACTTTCCACCCTTACCTAACAATTTCTTAATAGTGCAACTGCTCTGAGGTTTTCCTCCTGTTACACCTTCCAAACCTTTTTGCTGTCAATTTCCTTTTCAGCGCTGAATGACTTCAGGGGTCCCAGCGCTTGGCCTCTGGCTTAAATTCTATATTCTATTCTATTCTTTTATAATTATGAAGCCTGGTCTATTACGTGAATGCAAACTGAATAATTATGAATCATTCATTATCAATAATTAGTTACTATCGTATGTCTCTTTC
>JANJGK010002062.1:75000-85000 GCA_039081455.1 Macrobrachium rosenbergii | reverse complement strand
GGCGATGACATCTTGTAGTCTACTTGGGACGGAGGCTACATGATTGTAGACGATGTGTTGATTTTTCCTGAATATCTCCCATTCGGACATTTTTCTCTCCATCCTTCACTCCCACCCTTTCAAGCACACGTTTATAACTTATGCTCCCTCTCTCTGATTTCTGCTTTAAGGAAAAATAATAATAACTCCGAACCTATTCTGCAGGTTTATTTTCTCATCATGGAGGCGAGAAAACCCGTCTGTTCAACTTTTGTCGTAATAATATTATTACTTGCTGTTACCGACAGAAGAATTAACTCGGTTTTCGCTGAGCTCTCTTGTAATCATGAGATTTAGCTATCTACCAATAAAAGACGCTATTTAACAAAGTGAGCTGACAGCAACCTTGGGACAATATGTGGGTTGTTTACGTTGTGTAAAGATATTGTAGAGTTACCGTGAAGGGCTTTAGGCTTCTGGGAAACCATGAATATTCTGTATCCGTGTTACCATATAACATAGGACCTGCCATGCGAGGGCCAATATTCTCTCTTCCTGCCCTCCAACACTTCATGATCTCGTCCAATACCTCAATTAAATGCTTCGAATCCTCTAAGTTCTAACAGAGTCGACAAGCGAGTTACCATCCCAACCAAGGACCATAAAGGAACTAACTCACGGAAGAAAAACACCTCTCGTCTGAAATGGAACCTGCTCAAGAGAAAATCGCACTAAGAGGGAGAATTATTGGAATGAGAGAGACTGGACTCTCTGTGTCTGATATAGCTCGAGAAACTGGATTAACAAGAAAAACCGTATATAAGTGGTGCAGAAGATGGGAAGAGGAAGGTGATCTTCGCGACAGGCCAAGACCTGGGGGTCCAAGAAAAACTACTCCCGAAGATGACAGGAGAATTCTGAACGAAGTAACTTCAAATCCCTTCACAAATGCATGTGACATACGAGAAAATCTTGAACTGCAAGTTTCCAGTGAAACGGTACGACGTCGTCTCCACAGTGCTGGAGTGCACCACAGAGTTCCTGCCGTTAAAGAGAAATTACAGGAGAGACATCGGATAAACCGCCTTCATTTTGCCCGGCAGTATGTCAACGAAGACTTAGGTTTCTGGGCAAGAGTCGTTTTTTCAGATGAGAAAACATTTGCGTCGACCTCGCACGGACAGTTGCACTGTTGGCGACGCAATAATACAAGATACTCCAGTGAGCACATCTACGAACAAGCCAGAAGTGGCCACGTTACCTGTAACGTCTGGGGATGGGTTAACTTATACACCCTCGGTGAACTGGCAGAAATACAGGGAAGATTCAACGCCGACCAATACCTTGAAATACTGGAAGAAGTGATGGTCCCAACGGTTCGAGCCATGGCATTTCCCTACCCAGAGCGCATTCTGTTCATGCAAGTATGTAGAGTTTCATCTCGCAAATTGCAGTAATAGGGAAAACTCTGCTGTAGTGCTGGTTTCATTAACTTGTATTATTAACTTGTTCTATTTATACAGTACTTTTTACAAAATGTAAAAATATATGAGTCCTTGCGATTCAGAACAGAAACAAGCAACATTTGAGCTCCGTGAGAACGAAGTAGTTGTATGGTTGTTGGTTCTTGAAGTATTCACCATCTTCTAGCCTCAAACTTCAAGGGTGATTTTTCCTTGTTTTAAGAAACTACTCACGGCGTTTGTTTCCTTTATGACTCGCAACGACTCGGCACTGAGTGTCGTAACTACAAAATGTCTATCATTCATCTGGTATTAATTTAGTAGGCAATGGTAATGCTGTTATATATAATATATATATATATATATATATATATATATATATATATATATATATATATATATATATATATATATATATATAGAAATCATCAACACACAATCACGTGTGGAACAGAAATAAATTTCTGACTCACGTCGGGATCGAACCCAGGTCTCTCAGGTGGAAAGCAAGGGCGTTATCCACTGGGCCACACAAGTCTAAAAGAAGTTGGAACCTGAGAGCAACTGCACCCAAGGAATTACCTGGGCAAGCTAACTGCTTGCATACCAGCGAGTTTTCCCCAACTTCCCGACTCAGCAATGACCCAATAGACAACATTTCATTCGAATTATCCCTTCTGAGTGAATAAGATAGAAATCATCAACACACAATCACGTGTGGAACAGAAATAAATTTCTGACTCACGTCGGGATCGAACCTAGGTCTCTCAGGTGGAAAGCAAGGGCGTTATCCACTGGGCCACACAAGTCTAAAAGAAGTTGGAACCTGAGAGCAACTGCACCCAAGGAATTACCTGGGCAAGCTAACTGCTTGCATACCAGCGAGTTTTCCCCAACTTCCCGACTCAGCAATGACCCAATAGACAACATTTCATTCGAATTATCCCTTCTGAGTGAATAAGATAGAAATCATCAACACACAATCACGTGTGGAACAGAAATAAGTTTCTGACTCACGTCGGGATCGAACCCAGGTCTCTCAGGTGGAAAGCAAGGGCGTTATCCACTGGGCCACACAAGTCTAAAAGAAGTTGGAACCTGAGAGCAACTGCACCCAAGGAATTACCTGGGCAAGCTAACTGCTTGCATACCAGCGAGTTTTCCCCAACTTCCCGACTCAGCAATGACCCAATAGACAACATTTCATTCGAATTATCCCTTCTGAGTGAATAAGATAGAAATCATCAACACACAATCACGTGTGGAACAGAAATAAATTTCTGACTCACGTCGGGATCGAACCTAGGTCTCTCAGGTGGAAAGCAAGGGCGTTATCCACTGGGCCACACAAGTCTAAAAGAAGTTGGAACCTGAGAGCAACTGCACCCAAGGAATTACCTGGGCAAGCTAACTGCTTGCATACCAGCGAGTTTTCCCCAACTTCCCGACTCAGCAATGACCCAATAGACAACATTTCATTCGAATTATCCCTTGTGAGTGAATAAGATAGAAATCATCAACACACAATCACGTGTGGAACAGAAATAAATTTCTGACTCACGTCGGGATCGAACCCAGGTCTCTCAGGTGGAAAGCAAGGGCGTTATCCACTGGGCCACACAAGTCTAAAAGAAGTTGGAACCTGAGAGCAACTGCACCCAAGGAATTACCTGGGCAAGCTAACTCAGAAGGAATAATTCGAATGAAATGTTGTCTATTGGGTCATTGGTGAGTCGGGAAGTTGGGGAAAACTCGCTGGTATGCAAGCAGTTAGCTTGCCCGGGTAATTCCTTGGGTGCAGTTGCTCTCAGGTTCCAACTTCTTTTAGACTTGTGTGGCCCAGTGGATAACGCCCTTGCTTTCCACCTGAGAGACCTGGGTTCGATCCCGACGTGAGTCAGAAATTTATATATATATATATATATATATATATATATATATATATATATATATATATATATATATATATATATATATATATATATATATATATATGATATGATATGATATGCAAGCATCATATGAGGTGTCATTTGTCGGAAGGGTGAGGTGGACATAATCTTTAACGTAAGGTTCTGTCTCCCAGTTCAGATCTCTTCTTCCTCCTGGTTTGAAAAGCTAAGTGAAATTCCACCTTCTTCCTCTCCACGATAGACTTCAACTCCACGTGGCTTATGGCTTCGAGCTCTTTGAGAGGGGTCGTAGGTGGAATATCTCTCAGCTTTTCAAACCAGGAGAAAGGAGAAATCTAAACAGGGAAAAACAGGCAGAACCTTAAATTAAAGGTTATGTCCAGCTCACCCTTCACAATTTGACGCCTCTTGTAAAAAATTATTAATATATACTATATATGGATAACTGTCCCATTCACACAGCCAGGATAGTTAGGCGATGGTTTGAGGAGCAACGAGACATTGACCTGCTGGACTGGCCAAGTAAGGGGTGTGATATGAATCCCTTGGAAAATTGCTGGGGGACCATCGTCAACTCTTGGATCCCAGGCCAAGAGCGATCATCAAGGCAGCTCCTCCAGCACACCATGTCCGAATGGGAGATATTCAGAAGAAATCAACGCATCGTCTACAATCATGTAGCCTCCGTCCCCAGTAGACTACAAGATGTCATCGCCAACGATGGTGGATGGACTGAATACTGATACTCTAATAGAAGGGAGGAAACTTTTTTAGTAGCGGATGAATTTGTTGAGAAAATCTTAATAAAACCAAGATAATGTTGTTGGTTGAAGGGTAATCTGCTTTCATTGAGACTAAGTAATAGTTTGTTTTTGGTCATGTCTTATTATATAACATATTTAATAATAAATGGTTATTTTTCAATCTATTGTGTATCCTTAATAATAGGGTACTGTAATATTTGTCCCTTAATTATGTATACGTTAAAAATGTTACTAATATCAGGTGTGGACGTCAAATGATATATATAGTATATATATATATATATATATATATATATATATATATATATATATATATATATATATATATATATATATATATATATATATATATATATATATACAAGGATATAATCCCATTATTACTTGATACATTCTTAACGTGGAAATTCTCAACTGCAGAACGAACACAAACAAACAAACAAAAAAGCTGCACATGCTTGCCATCGATAGATAAATGTAAACGTATGCCGAGCAGTTCAAATCATGCACAAAAATACGAGAATTAGATCCAGTGATTGTCGGTTGTGACCAAACAAACGTTCAACCATAAGGAAGAATCGACTGCCATAATAACCATTACGACATATACTAAGTCAAGACATTTGCTCCCATTATACTTAAGAGGGTAATGGCGCCCCTTCTAACACCAGCCACACTCTATCAGCTCTATTACACTGTGTCTCCTTTCCGTCTGCCTCCTTCTTGCTGTTGTCCTCTCTCTTATAACTGTCTCTTTCTTCCTCCTCCTTCAGTGTCTTCTAGGCCTATGGAGGTCTTTCTCTCTTTAACTGTGTCTTCTTTATTTCTTCATGCTTAATTTGAGTTACGTAAGGTCCTACACGATCTGATGCTAGTTGTCTTTGTAATAATAAGAATTTGGAATGCGGTTGTTGATATTACAATTAAAATTAAAGAGTAGTAGGTATCCTATTATTTGATAGATAAGGCTTTTATTGGTAGATAGCTAAATCCCATTATTACAAGAGAGCTCCACGAAAACCGAGTTAATTCTTCTGTCAGTAACAGCAGGTAATAATATTATTACGACAAAAGTTGAACAGACGGGTTTTCTCGCCTCCATGATGAGAAAATAAACCTACAGAATAGACTCAGTTATATTATTTTCCTTAAAGGAGAAATTAGAGAGAGGGAGCAGAAGTTATATAAACGTGTGCTTGAAAGGGTGGGAGTGAAGGAGAGAGGAAAAAATTTGGGGGAAGAGGTGTAGAGGTGCGAATTTCATCGTGCGTCTGGATGCACAGTTCCAGTGTTACCAGATCACAACCAGCCCGTGTGGCTGAAATGTGTATACTTATTCCTGTGGCCGACTGTACATAAGTGGACCAAAAACCATCAATTTCCGACGAAATTCAAGGTGAAATTAGTGCTTAACACATCAACATCAATCAGAATAACATATTTCCACAATAGTGAAACCCACACAACCTAAACTAACCTCTCACTGAAGTACCCAGGTCACAGCCCCTAACCCTGACTTGTCACTCGACTACCCAGGTTACAGCCCCTAACTTATGCATGACCAAAGGACGAAAAATAAGGGGTAGAACTATACAGTAGCTCCGCGGTGGCGACTGCCTTCTGACTTAACCTTTCTACAATTTTTTGGTTGCTAACTATGAATTTACCCTTACTTTTTAGCGCTCGAGTGTAATTAACCTGTAATTAACCCCTGAAGTCCATCCAACTAGGGGTTTCCATACGCGGTCTCCACAAGACAGAGCACAGGTACGTCTGTTTCGAACGGTTCATATCCCGTCCGGCAAGTGCAATAACTTGTTAATTTGTTAATGTATAGGTAACCCCCCCCCCCCGCACCAGTACTAAACACGGCGAAGGGACATTCCATTTGGCCGACAACAAACACATGCTGACACCTCCACAGTAGCCATGGCGAAACTGAAAACGCCGGCAGAATTCAAATGATTTCCTCAGGGTACGCTGTCAAATATCATTGGTTATTGTTTTTTTGAAAGCAGCCAATGGATTTGTAATAAACTGTCACGTGTTTACTTAAACTATCATTGCGTCATCAAAACTAGCATGTGGGAGGAGCTGCATTTGTAAACAAACACACGAACACACTCATAAACTCGGTGACAGCATACTGTGAGGATCTCAAGAGTACTGTGTTAAATGGGATAAAATAATCCAGGTATTTCTAAGAAACTATCAATTTCCGACAAATTTTAATGTGAAATTTGTGTGAAACACATCAAAATGACCTAGAAAAGTGTATTACCTTTTATTGCAATTCTACCATTTTATTTATTTTTATTTGTTTATATATTTATTTATTTTTAAATAAACATATAAAAATAAAAAAACAATTGTTTTTTTAATTTTTATTTTATAATTATTTTTTTTATTTATTTTTATTTATTTGTTATTTTTATTTTTTATTTATGTTTTCATATTTATTTTTATTTATTTATTTCTATTTTTTATTTTTTTTTATTTATTTACTATTTATTTATTTATTCTTATTTATTTATTTAATTTTATTTACTTATTTATTTTAATTTACTTATTTATTTATGTATTTTCATTTATTTATTTATTTATCTTTATTAATTTTTTATTTATTTATTTATTTTTATATATTTATTTTTATTTATTTTTATTTATTACTTATTTTTATTTATTTTTATTTATCTTTATTTTTAGTTATTTATTTTTATTTATTTATTTTCATTTGTTTGTTTATTTTTATTTATTTTTATATTTAATTTATTTTTATTTATTTATTATTTATTTTTATTTATGTATTTATTTTTCTTATTATTTCATTTATTTATTTATTTATTTTTATTTATTTTTATTTAATTTTTATTTATTTTTATTATTTATTTATATATTTATTAATGTATTTATTTTATTTACTTATTATTTTTATTTTTTATCTTTTTTTCTTATTTATTTTTATTTTTTTTCTTATTTATTTTTTTATTTATTTACTATTTATTTATTTATTTATTCTTAGTTATTTATTTAATTTTTACTTATTTATTTATTTATTTTAATTTACTTATTTATTTATTTATGTATTTTCATTTATTTATTTATTTATCTTTATTTATTAATTTTTATTTATTTATTTTTATTTATTTATTTTCATACATTTATTTTTATTTACTTTTATCTATTTTTATTTATCTTTATTTTTACTTATTTATTTTTATTTATTTATTTTCATTTGTTTATTTACTTTTATTTATTTTTATATTTTATTTATTTTTATTTATTCATTATTTCTTTATTTTTATTTATGTATTTATTTTTCTTATTTCATTTATTTATTTATTTTTGTTTTATTTTTATTTATTTTTATTATTTATTTATATATTTATTCATTTATTTAATTATTTATTTATTTATATATTATTTTTTAAGCTTTTTATTAATTTGTTTTATTTTTTATCTTATTTCCTTATTTTTATTTCTTCATGTTTTATGATTTTTATTTTTTTTATTTTTTTTTATTTTTTTCATTTTTTATTTTTTAGTTTTTTTTTATTTTATTTTGTATTTAAATTTTAATATTTTTAATTTTTTTGTTTTTTTAGTTTTTTCGTTTATAGTGTTATTTTTTATTTTTATTTTTTTATTTTTACTTTATTTTTATTTTTTTTTATTTCATTTTTATATTTTTTATTTCTTTTAATTTATTTATTTTTATTTGTTTTTCATTTTTTATTTTTATTTATTTATTTTTATTTATTTATTTATTTTTTATCTATTTTTAATTATTTATTTTTATTTATTTATTTGTTTATTTATTTTTTTACTTATTTATCTTTATATATTTATTTATTTTTATTTATTTTATTTATTTATTTTTATTTATTTCTTATTTATTTTTACTTATTTATTTTAATTTTATTTATTTATTTATTTATTTATTTTTGTTCATTTATTTTTATTTATTTTATTTATTTATCTATTTATTTATAATTTTTTATTCACTTATTTTTATTTTTATTTCCTTTTTTATTCCTTTATTTTTATTTTATTTTTTATATACTTTAATTTATTTATTAATTTTTATTTGAGTATTTTTAATTTCTTTAATTATTTATGTATTTTTATTTATTTATTTTTATTTATTTATTTTTTGTTTATTTATTTAACTTTATTTATTTATATTTATTTTTATTTACTTATTGTTTTTATCTATTTATTTATTTTTTATTTTTATTTAATTATTCATTTTTATTTTTTATTTTTATTTATTTATTTTTTATTTTTATTTTCATTTATTTATTTATTTTTTATTTATTTATATTTATTAATTTCATTATTTATTTATTTTTTATGTTTATTTATTTATTTTTATTTCTATTTATTTATTTTTATTTTTTTAGTTATTTTTATTTATTTTACTCATTTCTTTTTATTTTTTATTTATTTACTTTTATTTTGTTTCTTTATTTATTTTTATTTTTATTTATTTTTATTTCCTTATCTTTCATTTACTTATTTTTATTCATTTATTCATTTATTTTTATTTTTTATTTATTTTTATTTATGTATTTTTATTTATTTTTTATTTATTTCTATTTATGTATTTTTATTTATTTTTTATTTATATATGTATTTTTAGTTTTTATATATTCATTTTCTATATTTATTTATTTTTTTATTATAACTTTTTAATTATTTATTTAGTTATTTTTATTTATTTATTTTTATTTACTTATTATCTTTATTCATTTTTTGGTATTTATTCATTTTACTTATTTAATTATTCATTTTTATTTTTATTTATTTTCTTATTTTTATTTATTAATTTATTTATTTTTTTATTTATTTATATCTTTATTTATTCATTTTTATTTATTTATTTATTTACTTTATTCATTTATTTTTAAATGTTTTTATTTATTTCAATTTTATTTATTTATTTTTTATTTTCATTTATTTATTTATTTATTTATTTTTATTTATTTATTTTTATTTATTTATATATCTTTATTTATTATTATTTATTTAGTTATTTATTAATCTTTATTTTTAATTTGATTTATTTATTTATTTTTTGCTAATTTATTTATATATTTATTTTTATTTTTATTTAGTTATTTATTTTATATTATTTATTTATTTCTTTATTTGTTTATTTTTATTTATTTATTTATTGTTATTTATACATTTTTTTTATTTCTCTTTATTCATGTTTTTATTTAATTATTTTTTATTTATTTATTTATTTTTTAGCTTTATTTATTTATTTTTTAACATTTATATATTTATTTATTTTTATTTATTTATTTATTTATATTTTTTTATTTATTTTTTAGTTTTATTCATTTATTTTCATTTATTTATTTTTATTTTTTTATTTATCTTTATTTGTTCATTTATTTTTAATTACTTATTTATTTTTATTTATTTGTTCTTGTTTATTTATTTATTTATTTTTATCTTTATTTAATTTTCTTTATTTATTCGTTTTACTTATTTATTTTCATTTTATTTATTTTGATTTAATTATTTATTTTTGATTTTGTTTTATTTATTCATTATTTTTTTATTAATTTTATTTATTTATTTATTTATTTATTTATTTTTATTGATTTTTATTTATATTTATTTATTTATTTTATTTCATTTATTTATTTTATATTGATTTATTTTATATTATTTATTTGTTTCTTTATTTATTTAATTTTTTTATTTATTTATTTTTATTTATATATTTTTTAATTAGTTTTATTCATGTTTTTATTTATTTATTATTTATTTTTATCTTTATTTGTTTATTTGTTTAATTTTATGTATTTATTTGCTTTTTATTTACTTATTTTTATTTATTTTTTAGTTTATTTATTTATTTTTATTT
>JANJGK010002062.1:10000-42500 GCA_039081455.1 Macrobrachium rosenbergii | reverse complement strand
AAGAAGAAGAGTATGGAAGTTAACTCACTTAATGTTGAATATGCAGATAAGATGTTTATTTATGGGCTTTGCAACAGTTCCATTTCTAGATTACACGGTCGTGAACTCCACTCTTATACAAAAGAGGAAATGGGCGATGAGGCCGATATGAATAACATACTTCCAAATCAAAGGTATTCTTTAGGTACTGAACAAAGGGGAAAAATGCAAGCATCACTGAAACCTCTCTCTCTCTCTCTCTCTCTCTCTCTCTCCGTCAGTGGTATATATCCACTGGACTCCGATAAGGAAAAGAAGAGCAAGCGTAATGGAATCTCCCTCCATCAAAGATAGGCCTATTCATTACACACCGGTCAAAGATTTAAAACATATTATTAAAAATCTCTCCATCTCAATGAAAAGTGTTCATCACACACCAGTCAAAGGGAAAAAAGCGCTCTTGTGAAAACTCTTTCGTCTCTTTCAGATTAAAAAGACTGGGAACATTATGGAAAATTCACCTTCTTCATTCCTTCCTGTCAAAGGCAGCCTATTCATACAGTTACCGAAAGAGGTAAACAGCTGACATTGTTCAAAGTGCAGTATCCACTCTATCTCCTGTACAATCCCTTGTGTTCATGGTTACTGTCACTATCACTCATTCAGCATAGTCGTAGGCCTAGTCCTGACTCCTGATGTAACAATTCCGTGACGAGGCGCAGGACACTGTGCTAGAATTCAACGATCACAAATAAATGTTGCCGGACAACATTTACATTACTTTCTTGATGCGTAAAGCTAGTCATTAAAATTAATTTTAGTGGTTGAAGGGACTAATGTTACATTTTTCAATAACCTGCAAGAGAAAATCATAATTAAAAGGCTAACAGCAATCGAGTTGCCTAACGCGCCGAGTCAGCCCCCCCCCCCCTTACCATAGCCCTGACGTCCCGTACGTGCCAGGTTACTTGTCCGTTTAATGGTAACGGTAACTTTAAATATTCACCTCACTGGCAAACGAATCATTAAAATGTATGTGTATAGAACATTTTCTGCTCGGGATAATTCCATCTTTCATTTCTCAAAATATTTGCATAAACTCGTGTTACACCCTGTATGTATATATCTGGGTGATTCTTATACTCACAAATATTAATGCACGAATATCGCTTCATGTCGAATTCACGTAAGTGCTTTGGAAATCCCTGGGGGCTGGAATTCCCGGGAATATCTTCCGAACAGATGAGACTGAGGCCTTGTCAACCCAACACACGATTCGGTCTAAATATGTCCAGAATCTTCCATTTGCATAAACTTCTCTGGTGTTGTTGTTTCACGTTGTTTCATGATGTTGTTAGTGACAGGAACCTTCGAAATGTGTCTTTTTTCTGCATTTCATTGAGAGATAGAAATCTTGAATGTTGTTTCGTCGCGTTGATGTTGGAAGCTAATGGTCTAATGGTCGAGGCCACTATATACAGACCTCGTTTGGAACCAAAATGTCTCTTTTGTCATCACTTCTAATAAGTCATGTAGTGAAATGTTTATATACTGTAGTGTTGCCATTCTTCTCGTATGGCTTCATATTTAATTTCCTGCAAACAAGGAATTGTTACATTTATTTCCTTACGTTGTTTTGTAAATGTATATATATATATATATATATATATATATATATATATATATATATATATATATATATATATATATATATATATGTATATAATATTTCATCTAAACCAGATATGAAGAAGCAATATTGGACTTATATATATATATATATATATATATATATATATATATATATATATATATATATATATATATATATATATATATATATATATATATATATATATATATATATATATATCTTCTACTTCTTCTTCTTCTTTTAACGTGCTTTTATTCCCATTTTTGTATGGGGTAAGCACGATGCCTTCTTTTGAAGGACTTTTTTATTTGGCTTTGGGGTAGACCTGTGGTCTCGATCGGCTGCCCTGTCTGACATCGCTTAGACCCCGGTACGTATGTTTCATGTATCATACCCGACCCAACGCCCTTTCTTCCCAGCAGCGAGAAGTTATTGCGCGGGTATGGCGAGAGTTCGAGACGTGTGAGATGTTTGTTATGTTTTTAGAAGGTGTTGTAGTGGCTTTGTTTTGTGTGTGTATTTAGTGTGTAACATCCATTTGCTTTTTAAGCAAACCTATCCGTTGATTACATATATAATCCCGGGATGTCTACACGGATAGCAAAGTGTCTGCCTTTCTGATCAGTCGGCTGCGGGTTTGAACCCGCGCCACAGACCTCTACGAAGTTCGAAGCTGCTGCTGTAACCGACTGAGCCATCGAGGCGCTCTCTCTCTCTCTCTCTCTCTCTCTCTCTCTCTCTCTCTCTCTCTCTCTCTCTCTCTCTATATATATATATATATATATATATATATATATATATATATATATATATATATATATATATATATATAAAGTCCAATATTGCTTCTTCATATCTGGTTTAGATGAAATATTTGGCTCTGTTGCCCTCAGTTGAACTAGACTATAGTGCTCTCTCTCTCTCTCTCTCTCTCTCTCTCTGTGTGTGTGTGTGTGTGTGTGTGTGTGTGTGTGTGTGTGCTGTTATAAATGATGGCATTTTCTTGGCCGTGACGTGACCTCTGTGGGCAAACAGGGAATCTAAGTTTGTGGTTGGCTGGCAAATGCTCTGCTCATGTAAGGAATGGCCACATAAACAAGTGGCAATGCCAACAATAGGTTTTTTTTTTTTTAAATGAGATATTCTCGCATGTAAGACTTTCAATGACTTTTTTTTTCAAATACCATTCGTGCTTATACAATATTATTTTCTATTAGATATTTTTGTTTTTGGGGGAAGTGATTATTATTACAAGAATAAAATCATCTTGTTTTAATTAATATAGCACGGTAGCAGAAGGGAATTATTTAGTCAAATTTATTGCATTATTTTCTAATTAATGAATATACTATATATATATATATGTATGTATATATATATATATATATATATATATATATATATATATATATATATATATATATATATATATATATATATAATATCTTCAATCATGTTTATTAATTTTTTTGTTTAAATTTTGCTTAGAAAGTTGATGGCCAGGGAGGGACGGGGTGTGCAGCAGAAGAGAGAGAAAAGGAGAAAAGTCTAACCCTGAGTTAGTGAGGCATCAAAAATAACTTCTCTTCTGTCAGTTAAATAATTAAGAAAACACGGGAACCCAGTGCGTCCCATTAATAATAATAATAATAATAATAATAATAATAATAATAATAATAATAATAATAATAATAATAATAATAATAATAATAATAATAATACTTGTGTGGATGTATCCATCGTTCGTATGGACAAGCTGAAACAGAACTGGCCTGGGATTAGTGACAACGACAAGTATAATTATAACACAGCAGCTCACAACAAAAAGTCTGTCTGAATGACCTAAGAAAAGTGGCGATTTGGGACTCGTGTGATTCATTACGACAATAAATCTATTTTAAAGCTCGCAGAACCTGACACATTGCACGGGGCTTAAAATTTATCATTCGTTTCCAATTGCACAAAGGCATTACTATATACTGAATGCTCCACTGAGTATTGGGGAGGAATATCGCCACTATTTTTTTTTTTTTTTCAGGGTTTTGTGTTGCTGTTTTTAGGCAGGAGGCTTTGGTCAACTGTGGGACGTATTTGTGGTGTGGTAGAGCTTACAGAAAAATACTGGAACGGTCAATGTACTTCGAGAGAGAGAGAGAGAGAGAGAGAGAGAGAGAGAGAGAGGAGAGAGAGAGAGAGAGAGAGAGCTTTAGTATATTAAATTTGTCTCTACAACCAGAGCTATAAAGTTATCACCATGAATATTTTTCTATGTAATAATGCTACTTTTAATTATTATTGATGGAACTAAGTAATAGGTGTTTTTCCAAGGCAGAATTTGTTGTCGTGACCCAAAATGTCCTCTCAGACAGATTCTGTCAAGCTTCATTTCAGAACTGAGACAACCGAAGGAACCAGGATCATTAACGAAGTATTTAGCAGCGTCGTTCTATTCCCTTGAAGACCGACTAACCTTGTGGTACTTATTACTCGCGTACTTGAATGTTGTCTTGTTATGTCAGACTCCAAGTTGAGAGGTTCGGATTCTGAACGTAAATGGGTGTTTAGGGAACATTGCTCCGTTGCAGCGATGGGCTGCGGTTTAATGTTAATGGGCATCCCTCCAAACTGTTTATTAATGTGTTTATGTTTGTGTGTCTGTCGGTTGCTTCATAATGTTCAAGTACTTTGATCAGAACAGACTTTTCTTTTTATTTCATTCACTAGTGTTTTGTCTTGGCGCATCTTAGTTCTAATTTAACCGAAATTTCTTCTTCTTTTTATTATTTTTATTATTATTATTATTATTATTATTATTATTATTATTATTATTATTATTATTATTATTATACTCCAAATTAAATACTGTTCGCGTTGCTTATAAAATCCACTTTACATACTCACAAAATTATATTTTATTATTGCATCGAATGATTTTAAAGTTAACGAACAATTACGGAATTTTTTATTCCAATGAAAATTTTGGTCGAAGTTTCGTCTCAGACTAACCTACCTTCCCTGGAATGGGAACTGGAATGCGTCCATGGAATGTCCCCCGGAAATCCCTCTCAAGCTGAAAGGGACTTTGTTTGAGCTTAGGAATCAGCTGTATTCATTTAGCCTCTGTCCCGTTGGCCTGAAAGCAGAGGAGAGTCTAGGTCTAGGGATTTTGAAGTCTATAGGCGTAGAGAATATGTGGCTTAAGACCTCTTTTGGCTGAGAGAAATCTTATTATACGAGCGTCTGATGACGATACCTTTAAAAACACTGACTGTAAAGCAAAATTTAAAGCTGCAAGAAGAAGAAACAATAACAATAAACATCGGAATAACGAGAAGCGTCTTTCAAACGGCCGGGTATGACGATCAGCTGGGAATGGTTAAAATGTCAACATCGCCCACCAGTTGGTTTCAAAGCTCCACTTCCATTTCTCTCCTCCTCCTCCCTCTCCTCCCCCCGCTCCCCAAAGACGCGTAAAACGAATCCCCTACGACGTCGGAACGAAACGGTTGACAGAAGGAGGCCAATGGCAACATCATTGGAATGTTTTGTCATCCCGATCATAACTGGATCTTCATCGCTGCTCGATTTATGCTGTGGTCGGGAATGGTCGAGTCTTCTGAAAGGGCTTGTACTGGATTTTCCACACGATTCTGTATCGTTTTTGGGAATTGCTTTAAGAGATGGAGCATTAAATATTTATGTATTCATTCCTTGTCTGGATCGGGGATTGAACGCTTGCCATTCAGTTATTATTAGGCTGAGCTTGATGTCATTTAGGCTATGAGTCTAGTGAAGCTGATGCGGATATTGTCTGTTTTGTTTTGACTATTTTTATTCATATTTCGTCGACATCAGTCTTTCTTTCAGTCTTTTGTTATTTCAAGGAAGAAGTAAGACACGAGTTCAATTTGATAATATCTCAAATAATAGAGTTAACAAGATCATTTAAGTGGATGAAAATTTAGAAAATATTAATGCTTTGGTGATGAAATCATTTCATTTCTAATCGAAACTGAAGAAATAAATAATTGTAAAAACGTTAATGAATTATATTCAATATATCACATACCTGACCTACCCTAACTCTAGTTTTTTTTTTTTTTTTTAACCACCAAATAGTTCACCCACGTGAATCAGGGCAGAATGCAGGTTCCATCACGCCCTGTCGCCTGGAGTAGTAATAGTATTGAAGTAGTTTAAGCAGACCACTGAGCTGACTTTCAGCTCGTATAGGGCTAGCCTTTGTCGCCTGGAACATGGGCCTAGAATGGAAGAACGGGATTTGCTGGATTGTGTCTGGAATTCCATGGAAGAGTCTGTTGCAGCATTCGAGTGGGGAAAGGCCTTGTGGGTACCTTAACTCCCATTGGGAAATGACCGCTGCCTTTGGGCAAGGCTTGCTTTGCGAAGGGAAAGCTAAGTTGATAAAGTTGTTTATAAATGGAAACTTAATGGGACACAGTATTTAGTTATCAGAGATAATTAATGATTTATAATATTTTGTACGTTAGCTAAGTCCACTTTTAGTAAGTGCATACGGAACATTTATATACTCTCAAATTCTACTCCCATATTATCGTGTTTATCTTTTTCTATAATCTACTACATTATTGTACCACATAACTTTCATTAGAGGCCTGTTCATATTGTAGTAGTTTCTGTGGTATCAAACAGAAAACATAAACATGTTTGGTTTAACGTGCTTCGCTTATACTGAATTCAGCTTCAGCTCACTTTTGCCATGAACATATACTTAAACGCTGGAATATTTGCTGAGGAATATCCAGAACATATTGCATTTCTGCAATTTTTGTTAATTTACTCTTCCCCCAAGCATTTTGCTTTTTCAGTGATTCACTTTGCAATAATGACAAAATAATTAGGCAGGCTTGTCATAATTGACATGAGTGCGTCTCCGTGATCAAGTCATAACTAATATATACATTTTATGGTTATTTTTTTATTTTTTGGTTAATTTCCCTCAGCTCCAAAATAATATTACTGGTTCTTTGGTTTACTTTAATGCTCATTCTGAATTCCTGTTAAGCATTCATGAGTTAGCGAGCATATGACCAAACACGGAACATTTCATTTTGTTTTTGTCCATATTTTGATATTCTTTGTTCAGGTCTGTTGATACGAAGCATAAATAGTTTAGATCTTTGACAGTTCCTCTCTCTCTCTCTCTCTCTCTCTCTCTCTCTCTCTCTCTCTCTCTCTCTCTCTCTCTCTCTCTCGTCTTCTGTAATTGTGAATTGCGTAAGTGTTTAGAGGTTTCTCTCTCTCTCTCTCTCTCTCTCTCTCTCTCTCTCTCTCTCTCTCTCTCTCTCTCTCTCTCTCTCCTTCTTCTTCTTCTTCTTCTGCTCTCTCGTATTTTGTAGTTATGAATTGTATGTGTGTTTAGATGTTAAGATTCTCTCTCTCTCTCTCTCTCTGATTTCAGTTTCATTTTTGGAAAAATTTATGCTTTTTGGAAAACTTGATGCTTGCCGCTTCCAGTTTACAAGCGTGAATTTATTTTAATATTCATATTCCCCTGCAGCCTCCGCTAATCTATTAAAGCCTTAGTTTCTTCACAATGAAAAAAATGAAGCAAAGTATAGAAGATGATTTCTAATGAAAACATAAAAATGGAGTTTCCTCTGCGAATCCTCCCACGCTCAGCGCAGACCCACGCTGTTTTTATCACATCAGCAAACCTTTCATCACGTTATAACCACCAAATTGCTTCCACTAATATCCCTCCATAGAAAAGAAAGTTCCATAAAAAAGAGAGAAAAGAAAAAGAAAGTTGCATAAAAGCAAAATCCCAGAAGGTCTAGAAAGGGAATCGGGGGAAAGGAGATGATTATGTGCCTCATTTCATCGCCCGAGCGAAACTTGCAGCGTCATTCCAACTTTCAAATGTCTTTTGAATCTTGGCAGAATGAGCTTTTAGAAAGGTTTCTAGAAAGTTTATCTCGGCTTTCAAGAGAGCGAGTTCTAGGTTTTTTTATTGCCTTAGGAAATAGAATTGGGTTCTCTTCAGTAGGAGATTAGGCTCTTAATAATTCTATTATTTTCCAGTTGTTTTCTAGGCTGGAGTTGTGTAATGAATACAACCTCCTTTTGTATTGCTTTATTCCTGAGCGTGGGCTTTGGAAGAAACTGTTGTAGCATTGTCACAGTTGCAGTGAACAGTTCTTGTTGCTCATGATGAAAAGCAGCTTGAAATTTCCTTCTAAGTAAGTAAGACAAATATTGAAAATGGAATGGCATTCAATAGAAAAAAAAGATATTCCAGTATTCCCACTGTTCCTAATTTCTTGATTTTGTTTTTGTATTTTTTTTTTATTTTAGGATGTTTGATGTGGAATCAGACTGCTTTAGCACTTGCCTATCACCCTTTCAAGTCCAATAATCCACGAAATATATTATCCTCATTTTATTACCCCCTCAGATTAGTTTTCAAAACTGACTTTTTTGTTAAAAGATGTCGAGACAAGAGTAATTATGTATTGTTTATTTGTTTAGATGTTACGCTCTCTCTCTCTCTCTCTCTCTCTCTCTCTCTCTCTTAAGTACTTTAATGAAGACTGCAGATGGGCAGTGGGTGTGTATTGAGAGAGAGAGAGAGAGAGAGAGAGAGAGAGAGAGAGAGAGAGAGAGAGAGAGAGAGAGGTCATTTCCTATCATCTCATGGTTTTCCGCTTTGCAACCACATGATTATCTAAGGTTGCAGCAGCAGACTGCTATGTAATTGTCTCGTGTGGTTCGTATGTAAGGGTTGAAGGCTTAAATAGATAAATAAATCAAAAGAAAGCTGCCAGGTGGTGGGTGGGACAGGTTACCAGATATGGCTTTAGTTCAGCAGAACCCTCTTATCTTTTAGACTTCTTCAGGCAATTCATTTATGAGTATTTATTTATTTAATAGTATTCATGAATGAAAATGCATCACCCAAACACATATCGTTTCGTTTTGATCATTTATTTCTGCTCCTTATTCTGTGTTTACTGAGGTAAATTTGTGGTCGTCTTTCATTCCATGTACAGGGGAGAGAGAGAGAGAGAGAGAGAGAGAAAAGTTAAGTATATCTTAGTTTAACCAGACCACTGAGCTGATTAACAGCTCTCCTAGGGCTGGCCTGAAGGATTAGAATTATTTACGTGGCTAAGAACCAATTGGTTACCTAGCAACGGGACCTACAGCTTATTGTGGAATCCGAACCACATTATACCGAGAGAGAGAGAGAGAGAGAGAGAGAACGTCATGACTCTGGGGAAATTAAGATTAAACCTTTCTACGGGACAGTCTGGAGGCCTAAATCTCTCGAGTCACATAATAAAGAACTTAGGATTGACATCTTGGGCGCGCGGGAGAATAGATTTTTGCGTCGTAAGATTCGATTGAGATCCTTTCATGGATTGACAGTTAACTTATTTCCTTTCGTAAACTCGATTTCAAGGTTTTCAGGGACAAACGTATCCCAAAATTACACATAAATGCCCTGTCATAAAAGAACTTTGTAATTAAAAAAAAAAAAAAAAAAGTCTAACAAACAACACAATCAGGAAACTGGCAACTGTGTCAAAACAGTTCAATAGCCACCTTGTGACTTTAACAGAAAGCTGCACACCACTCAACAGATTATTTAGGTGGGGTCGATCCCTCATTTGGACTAGGACCATTTTCTCATTAGTATTCATCACTCTGATTCATCACTCTATCATTCTTTTCATCATACGAAGCAATTAACAAGTAAAACAAGATACTATCATTCAAGAGAGAGAGAGAGAGAGAGAGAGAGAGAGAGAAGCGACAACAGACGAGTACAAACATTGGCATCAAATCCTTCATCATCTGAGCTGATCCTTTCATAACAGGGTTCGAACTTGTCCCTCCTAATTCCCGAAACTATAAGTTAGTTCCCTTTTGGTGTGCCCCCCCCCCCCTCTCTCTCTCTCTCTCTCTCTCTCTCTCTCTCTCTCTCTCTCCATATCTGTGATATTTTTAAGGACCCCTTTCTTTTCAAAACAGTTTCCGTTCCATTTCCTGTCGAACTGAGATCCTTCAACGGCACAAGTGTTGTGCCCTTGAAAGAAAAGTCCTGAGGACTCTTGAGAGGATGAAGTTCAGACTTCTGAGGACACTGAGTTGGAGAAGCGTTGTTTCTCTTATCTAACGTGACATTTGAATGCTGTGATGTATTCTTATCCTTTTAGCGTGATATGTTACGTATCAGTAACAATTTTCATTAATTTCTGATTTCAAAAGTCTCATTCGTAGTCGTTTTGTATTTTTGCAGCTAATCTTGCAAGGATGCGTTCACACTGCAGTAAAATATATCACTAACATACACCTGCAACTTATCACGCACATTCACCAACAGGTTTTAAAGTAAGTCAACGACTGTAAGTGAAGAACGAATATGTGGCTGATATTGGATAATCGTATGAAGCACTGGTTAGGACTACCACTAAGTCGATGACTTCTATTCCACTTGTTTATGATATGAATGCGATAAGTTGCCGACGTGTGTTTATGGCATGCTTTAGTGCAGTGTGGACGGAAATTCAGAAAATTGGTGCAGTACTTGATACCGTAGCGCAGCTATGTATGTCATTGCCTGCTATTTTGAATTGTATCCAGATATATATTTGAATTACAACCCCAATGAATTCTTCATTCCGCGATTTCCCCACAATTTTGGGATTTGCTTCCAAACTAATTTCTCCTTTGTCTGGTCGGCTTCGACCCCCCGCCCACACGCGCTGAATGGAGTGAGGTTATAGGTAACCATGCCGTCAGTGCACCTCACCTGTTTGCCATCAGTGCACCTCACCTGTTACACTCTAGGCATTAATGACCTAAGGTCCTTTGCAGCGTCCCTTCCATGGCCCCTAGCTACAACCCCTTTCATTCCTTTTATTATACCTCCGTTCATATTCTCTATCGTCCATCTTAGTCTCCTTAACCCTGTGCTAACAGTTGTTTCAGAGTGCTTCTTCTTCTTCAACTGAAGCTGTGAGGTTTTCTTCCTGTTGTGCCTTTAAGATCTTTTTACTCTGTTTCCCTTTCAGTGCTGAATGACCTCATAGGTTCCAGCGCTTGGTTCCCTTTCAGTGCTGAATGACCTCATAGGTTCCAGCACTTGGTTCCCTTTCAGTGCTGAATGACCTCATAGGTTCCAGCGCTTGGTTCCCTTTCAGTGCTGAATGACCTCATAGGTTCCAGCGCTTGGTTCCCTTTCAGTGCTGAATGACCTCATGGGTTCCAGCGCTTGGTTCCCTTTCAGTGCTGAATGACCTCATAGGTTCCAGCGCTTGGTTCCCTTTCAGTGCTGAATGACCTCATAGGTTCCAGCACTTGGTTCCCTTTCAGTGCTGAATGACCTCATGGGTTCCAGCGCTTGGTTCCCTTTCAGTGCTGAATGCCCTCATAGGTTCCAGCACTTGGTTCCCTTTCAGTGCTGAATGACCTCATAGGTTCCAGCACTTGGTTCCCTTTCAGTGCTGAATGACCTCATAGGTTCCAGCACTTGGTTCCCTTTCAGTGCTGAATGACCTCATAGGTTCCAGCGCTTGGTTCCCTTTCAGTGCTGAATGACCTCATAGGTTCCAGCGCTTGGTTCCCTTTCAGTGCTGAATGACCTCATGGGTTCCAGCGCTTGGTTCCCTTTCAGTGCTGAATTACCTCATAGGTTCCAGCACTTGGTTCCCTTTCAGTGCTGAATGACCTCATAGGTTCCAGCACTTGGTTCCCTTTCAGTGCTGAATGACCTCATAGGTTCCAGCGCTTGGTTCCCTTTCAGTGCTGAATGACCTCATGGGTTCCAGCGCTTGGTTCCCTTTCAGTGCTGAATGACCTCATGGGTTCCAGCGCTTGGTTCCCTTTCAGTGCTGAATGACCTCATGGGTTCCAGCACTTGGTTCCCTTTCAGTGCTGAATGACCTCATAGGTTCCAGCACTTGGTTCCCTTTCAGTGCTGAATGACCTCATAGGTTCCAGCGCTTGGTTCCCTTTCAGTGCTGAATGACCTCATAGGTTCCAGCGCTTGGTTCCCTTTCAGTGCTGAATGACCTCATGGGTTCCAGCGCTTGGTTCCCTTTCAGTGCTGAATTACCTCATAGGTTCCAGCACTTGGTTCCCTTTCAGTGCTGAATGACCTCATAGGTTCCAGCACTTGGTTCCCTTTCAGTGCTGAATGACCTCATAGGTTCCAGCGCTTGGTTCCCTTTCAGTGCTGAATGACCTCATGGGTTCCAGCGCTTGGTTCCCTTTCAGTGCTGAATGACCTCATGGGTTCCAGTGCTTGGTTCCCTTTCAGTGCTGAATGACCTCATAGGTTCCAGCGCTTGGTTCCCTTTCAGTGCTGAATGACCTCATAGGTTCCAGCGCTTGGTTCCCTTTCAGTGCTGAATGATCTCATAGGTTCCAGCGCTTGGTTCCCTTTCAGTGCTGAATGACCTCATGGGTTCCAGCGCTTGGTTCCCTTTCAGTGCTGAATGACCTCATAGGTTCCAGCGCTTGGTTCCCTTTCAGTGCTGAATGACCTCATGGGTTCCAGCGCTTGGTTCCCTTTCAGTGCTGAATGACCTCATAGGTTCCAGCGCTTGGTTCCCTTTCAGTGCTGAATGACCTCGTAGGTTCCAGCGCTTGGTTCCCTTTCAGTGCTGAATGACCTCATGGGTTCCAGCGCTTGGTTCCATTTCAGTGCTGAATGACCTCATAGGTTCCAGCGCTTGGTTCCCTTTCAGTGCTGAATGACCTCATAGGTTCCAGCGCTTGGTTCCCTTTCAGTGCTGAATGACCTCATGGGTTCCAGCGCTTGGTTCCCTTTCAGTGCTGAATGACCTCATAGGTTCCAGCGCTTGGTTCCCTTTCAGTGCTGAATGATCTCATAGGTTCCAGCGCTTGGTTCCCTTTCAGTGCTGAATGACCTCATGGGTTCCAGCGCTTGGTTCCCTTTCAGTGCTGAATGACCTCATAGGTTCCAGCGCTTGGTTCCCTTTCAGTGCTGAATGACCTCATGGGTTCCAGCGCTTGGTTCCATTTCAGTGCTGAATGACCTCATAGGTTCCAGCGCTTGGTTCCCTTTCAGTGCTGAATGACCTCATAGGTTCCAGCGCTTGGTTCCCTTTCAGTGCTGAATGACCTCATAGGTTCCAGCGCTTGGTTCCCTTTCAGTGCTGAATGACCTCATAGGTTCCAGCGCATGGTTCCCTTTCAGTGCTGAATGACCTCATAGGTTCCAGCGCTTGGTTCCCTTTCAGTGCTGAAAGACCTCATAGGTTCCAGCGCTTGGTTCCCTTTCAGTGCTGAATGACCTCATGGGTTCCAGCGCTTGGTTCCCTTTCAGTGCTGAATGACCTCATAGGTTCCAGCGCTTGGTTCCCTTTCAGTGCTGAATGACCTCATATGTTCCAGCGCTTGGTTCCCTTTCAGTGCTGAATGACCTCATGGATTCCAGCGCTTGGTTCCCTTTCAGTGCTGAATGACCTCATAGATTCCAGCGCTTGTTCCCTTTCAGTGCTGAATGACCTCATAGGTTCCAGCGCTTGGTTCCCTTTCAGTGCTGAATGACCTCATAGGTTCCAGCACTTGGTTCCCTTTCAGTGCTGAATGACCTCATATGTTCCAGCGCTTGGTTCCCTTTCAGTGCTGAATGACCTCATAGGTTCCAGCGCTTGGTTCCCTTTCAGTGCTGAATGACCTCATGGGTTCCAGCGCTTGGTTCCATTTCAGTGCTGAATGACCTCATAGGTTCCAGTGCTTGGTTCCCTTTCAGTGCTGAATGACCTCATGGGTTCCAGCGCTTGGTTCCCTTTCAGTGCTGAATGACCTCATAGGTTCCAGCACTTGGTTCCCTTTCAGTGCTGAATGACCTCATAGGTTCCAGCGCTTGGTTCCCTTTCAGTGCTGAATGACCTCATAGGTTCCAGCGCTTGGTTCCCTTTCAGTGCTGAATGACCTCATGGGTTCCAGCGCTTGGTTCCATTTCAGTGCTGAATGACCTCATAGGTTCCAGCACTTGGTTCCCTTTCAGTGCTGAATGACCTCATAGGTTCCAGCGCTTGGTTCCCTTTCAGTGCTGAATGACCTCATGGGTTCCAGCGCTTGGTTCCCTTTCAGTGCTGAATGACCTCATAGGTTCCAGCGCTTGGTTCCCTTTCAGTGCTGAATGACCTCATAGGTTCCAGCGCTTGGTTCCCTTTCAGTGCTGAATGACCTCATGGGTTCCAGCGCTTGGTTCCATTTCAGTGCTGAATGACCTCATAGGTTCCAGCGCTTGGTTCCCTTTCAGTGCTGAATGACCTCATAGGTTCCTGCACTTGGTTCCCTTTCAGTGCTGAATGACCTCACAGGTTCCAGCGCTTGGTTCCCTTTCAGTGCTGAATGACCTCATAGGTTCTAGCGCTTGGTTCCCTTTCAGTGCTGAATGACCTCATGGGTTCCAGCGCTTGGTTCCCTTTCAGTGCTGAATGACCTCATGGGTTCCAGCGCTTGGTTCCCTTTCAGTGCTGAATGACCTCATAGGTTCCAGCACTTGGTTCCCTTTCAGTGCTGAATGACCTCATAGGTTCCAGCGCTTGGTTCCCTTTCAGTGCTGAATGACCTCATGGGTTCCAGCACTTGGTTCCCTTTCAGTGCTGAATGACCTCATAGGTTCCAGCGCTTGGTTCCCTTTCAGTGCTGAATGACCTCATGGGTTCCAGCACTTGGTTCCCTTTCAGTGCTGAATGACCTCATAGGTTCCAGCGCTTGGTTCCCTTTCAGTGCTGAATGACCTCATGGGTTCCAGCGCTTGGTTCCCTTTCAGTGCTGAATGACCTCATGGGTTCCAGCACTTGGTTCCCTTTCAGTGCTGAATGACCTCATAGGTTCCAGCGCTTGGTTCCCTTTCAGTGCTGAATGACCTCATAGGTTCCAGCGCTTGGTTCCCTTTCAGTGCTGAATGACCTCATGGGTTCCAGCACTTGGTTCCCTTTCAGTGCTGAATGACCTCATGGGTTCCAGCGCTTGGTTCCCTTTCAGTGCTGAATGACCTCATAGGTTCCAGCGCTTGGTTCCCTTTCAGTGCTGAATGACCTCATGGGTTCCAGCACTTGGTTCCCTTTCAGTGCTGAATGACCTCATGGGTTCCAGCACTTGGTTCCCTTTCAGTGCTGAATGACCTCATGGGTTCCAGCGCTTGGTTCCCTTTCAGTGCTGAATGACCTCATAGGTTCCAGCGCTTGGTTCCCTTTCAGTGCTGAATGACCTCATGGGTTCCAGCACTTGGTTCCCTTTCAGTGCTGAATGACCTCATAGGTTCCAGCGCTTGGTTCCCTTTCAGTGCTGAATGACCTCATGGGTTCCAGCACTTGGTTCCCTTTCAGTGCTGAATGACCTCATAGGTTCCAGCGCTTGGTTCCCTTTCAGTGCTGAATGACCTCATAGGTTCCAGCGCTTGGTTCCCTTTCAGTGCTGAATGACCTCAAGGGTTCCAGCACTTGGTTCCCTTTCAGTGCTGAATGACCTCATGGGTTCCAGCACTTGGTTCCCTTTCAGTGCTGAATGACCTCATGGGTTCCAGCACTTGGTTCCCTTTCAGTGCTGAATGACCTCATGGGTTCCAGCACTTGGTTCCCTTTCAGTGCTGAATGACCTCATGGGTTCCAGCGCTTGGTTCCCTTTCAGTGCTGAATGACCTCATGGGTTCCAGCACTTGGTTCCCTTTCAGTGCTGAATGACCTCATGGGTTCCAGCGCTTGGTTCCTTTTCAGTGCTGAATGACCTCATGGGTTCCAGCGCTTGGTTCCCATTCAGTGCTGAATGACCTCATGGGTTCCAGCGCTTGGTTCCCTTTCAGTGCTGAATGACCTCATGGGTTCCAGCGCTTGGTTCCCTTTCAGTGCTGAATGACCTCATGGGTTCCAGCGCTTGGTTCCCTTTCAGTGCTGAATGACCTCATGGGTTCCAGCGCTTGGTTCCCTTTCAGTGCTGAATGACCTCATGGGTTCCAGCACTTGGTTCCCTTTCAGTGCTGAATGACCTCATAGGTTCCAGCGCTTGGTTCCCTTTCAGTGCTGAATGACCTCATAGGTTCCAGCGCTTGGTTCCCTTTCAGTGCTGAATGACCTCATAGGTTCCAGCGCTTGGTTCCCTTTCAGTGCTGAATGACCTCATAGGTTCCAGCGCTTGGTTCCCTTTCAGTGCTGAATGACCTCATAGGTTCCAGCGCTTGGTTCCTTTTCAGTGCTGAATGACCTCATAGGTTCCAGCGCTTGGTTCCCTTTCAGTGCTGAATGACCTCATAGGTTCCAGCGCTTGGTTCCCTTTCAGTGCTGAATGACCTCATAGGTTCCAGCGCTTGGTTCCCTTTCAGTGCTGAATGACCTCATGGGTTCCAGCGCTTGGTTCCCTTTCAGTGCTGAATGACCTCATAGGTTCCAGCGCTTGGTTCCCTTTCAGTGCTGAATGACCTCATGGGTTCCAGCGCTTGGTTCCCTTTCAGTGCAGAATGACCTCATGGGTTCCAGCGCTTGGCCTTTGGCCTCAATTTTATATTCCATTCCCTTCTTAAGAATGTGACCAGTAGATTTGATAATATATTTTCGTACGCTCTTCGTATCGCACAGTCACAGCTTGCTCTTGAGATTCGAGCTGGAGAACATCATATCTAGAGAGATTCTCTTGAAGACAAGATTTATTCACTGCCAAAAAAAGGAACGGTGATTGCCTAAGGAACTTACAGTAAGGATCTTTTATTTAGATTTTTTTTCTCTTCCAGTAACTGATCTCTCTATGAAGGCCATATTCTTTGTAAGCTTGAATTTCAAGTCAATGGCCCCTGTAGTAGGCTTGTTCCATATGGATAGGGTTCATTTTCTGAATAATAATAATAATAATAATAATAATAATAATAATAATAATAATAATAATAATAATAATAATAATAATAGAACCTACATTTTTTTTTTGAGAAATTCGGCAACTTTTTTTCAGGGAGAGCTGGGCATTGAAGCGTATAATGCTTCAATGCCAAGGGTAGGCTTCGAAAAATAGTCCCCTTTTTATTAGGTGTTAATGGTAATTATCAGTAATAATTTCTTGAAAATTATCTTCTAAAAACACTCGTAATTTCAGGAGATAATTATTTTGTAATCACCATCGACTTCTCTCATACCTGACTTATATTTTAACTAGTCAGGTAAATTTGACCAGCAAACTTGGAATACATATAACCCATCTTTCTTCTTCTTCTTCTTCTTCTTCTTCTTCTTCTTCTTCTTCTTCTTCTTCTTCTTCTTCTTTACAAATGGTCTAAGGACTTGAATAATCTCCCTGGCGTTCTCTGCTCTCTTATAATAAATTGTAGCGAGAACTTCGTAACAGGAATTCCTCCCAAAGTCTCAATGAACAAATTTTTTCCTTCGTCTCTCTGACGCTTACGAATGTCGCTCCCTGGGTTTGATCTTTGCGTCTGTGTGCAATTAAAAACACGCCCAGTGTTATTTAAGTACATTTGTTTTTATTTATAGTTAATATAGATACAATCACTCGTAGGACATTTTCAGAACTAAACATTTTACTGTACCTCCATTCCCATTCCTTCTCCAGTCTTGCTGTTTAACTCTCTAGGTTTTACTTCCACCTTGAGGTCATCGTACTTCATCTCCTTTACTCTCTTGATCTCTTTCAATCTTGCTGTCCAACCACTCCAACTCCCTTCCCTCTTTTCACTGTCTAGAGCGCTGACTGGCCGAAAGTGCCCTCCCTCCCTCCCAGTGCTTCTAGGCTTGGCAGCCTGATTTCATGAATTAAGTGTGAACTTATAAAGGGTTTTCCTTTATTATTGAATTTTTTTTAGTGCATGTGAATAGTTTCAAGAAATTTTATAGATGAAGGAATATCATTCTATGTCCTTGTTATTCTAAGGTGTTTACGTAAGCCCTTTATTTTTCAATTATCTATCATATATTTTTCACTTGAACTGATTTATGGAAGTACCATGGAAAAATCATTCTTCGTAAAGTGAAATAGATGGGTCTTAATTGTATTTTTGCAACCTGTTGTATGCTGTATAATGTATAGTTTCTTCGCCACAAATGAATGTCTCTTCATTGTTTACCCTTCCGGAAATTGCTGGAAGAAAACAAAGACGTCCTCATATTAGTGCAGCAGATTGCTGTAAAAATCGTTCAGATAGTGAAACAAGCATGAAATTTGGCACAAACATTCCTAAGACTACGCTCTCTTAGAAAAGGGCGCTGGCCACCTGAAAATCCAAGATGGCGGCTATTTTTCAAAATGGCCGCCATCTATGTTGAGATTCACTGGTTTGGGAGCATCTATTGGATGGAATATGCCAGTTTTTTTTATTAAACCTCGACTTTTAGGTTATAAAAATGTTCCATACCACACATTTTATTGAAAACCCTTACTAAATGAATTGTAACCAAGATGGCGTACAAAATGGTTGCCATAAAAGTTTTTTTTTCTATCCACAGCGCTAGCAGACATAGAGACCAACTGTTTTTATTTAATGGTATATTCATGTGATCAGACAGTTTAACTAATATGCTATTTTCAACTGAAATAGTAATGGTATGGTCACATACAACATTGTGTCTAAGACTGTAACCATAAAAAGAAAAGAAGAGAAATACGGACTAAACGCAACCAATCTATGTATAGGTCTCTCAACCTACACCTTTGAAAAATTCGAGGATAAGAAGGTAGGCATAGCATGACACGTTGGATGCTCAAGCTAGATTATCTACTGAAGAGAGGGCAATATTTATCTAGACTTCACATTTGCAAGTGCACAGAGCTGTGCAGGGAAGACCCAGCTTGTAGCACTTGCACCTTTCCCGACAGCCTGCTTTGCATCCACATTTGGTAAGCTGTTGGCAACTCTTGGCTAAGGGCGAGTTGGTTGTCCAGAGGACTTGCCATGCTTCACCAGACTTTTGCCATCCCCACTCAGCAGGGTTCTCTGGCTGTGGCTGACACTGGGTGGCCTGCCCCCACACACAACCAGCCTGGTACGCAGCACGCTTGGTGTGTTGGAGGAGAGCTCCCCTGGTTGGTGGAATGGCCTCATATGCCCTTTGTTTTCTGGCAAACATATCAAGTCTAGCCTCATCCACAGTGCCAGCAGTGCTGGATCTTTCATACATAAGTATGACAAACCTCTCCAGGACCTTCAGGTCACTCTCTTCCACTCTGAGAGGGTAGTGACTCAGTTTGGAGAACACAGTGGAGGCCTCTGGAAAGATGTTCCATGTCTGCCAGGCGGTCTTCTTGCCCTTGCTCCGGAAGGCTGACACTGTATCACAGCCTGTGAACGCATGGAAGAAGAGCATGCCATTCACCTTCTCCTGGCCCAGAGAGTTGCACAGGTCATGCACAGCAATCCAGCACAGGCTCTGGCCTTGGCCAAATGCCACCCATAGCTTCTCTAGCCCTAGATTGTGGAGAGTGGCGAAAGCACTGACTGCAACGACAAGAACATCTGTGTCATTTGCTTTAACCGTGATGGTCTTGGCTCCATGTTCTGTGGCATATTTGGCATGGAGAAAGATGCGGGTGTCAGCTTCCTCATGAGAGCACTTTTCCAGTCCCTGAAGACTAGCCTCATGAGTGCTGAGGACAGCAGACCCTTTCGTGGCAATGACAACATTTGTGGCAGACATCTGGGCAACTTTGTCTGCCAGGAACTGGAACAACTCTGTCTTGTTGGCATCGTGTCTTAGGAAATTGCGCCAGTTGGATGGAATTGTGTTCTTGTCTGTCACCTTGCGCCTTCCTCCTTGACCACGTTGGAGCCTGGTCTCAGCTTTGAGGCTGGATGTATTGTATACATCAAATACAAGATGTGATGATGTGTACTTGCTGCTATAGGATTGTATCACAGGCAAGAAGTCGCAAAGTGCAGAGCCCTCAAAGGTCTTTCCTTTCTTTGGTGGCAAGGCATGGACCAAAGCTGATCCATCTACAATGAGGACATCAGTCTTTGGTTCTTTGTCTTCTAGTGTAACATGACTCTCCAGGACCGAGGTCAGCTGAGACTTCTGACATGTGTACAGCCTACCACCCTCACTAAGGGAAGCTGGGAATGTTTGATTCTCGTGCTGGAAGAATTCCTGCAGATCACATTCACGGCTCTGACAGGATATAAATAGCTTTGAGAAAAGCTGGCAATCCTCCTTCAGAAGTTTCTGCTTTGACTGTTCTACAGGAGCAGCTTCTTGCCTGAAGAAGTCAGTTCTGTTCTTTATCGGCTCATAGAAGGAGACTGCATTGTTTGCCAAAGAGTCTGAAAACTTCTGAAATTTAGTGCGGCCTCTGTCAAGGTGTGTCTGTAGAAGTTCTGCTGAGCTGGGGTGGGCAATGTCTTTGTTGTCAATGGAATACAGATCCTGGCTCTCTTCCTGAAAAGGACTTCCCAAGTGTTGCATAGCCAATGACAGTTTGCTGACTCTCTCCAAGAATGTCTTCTGCGCATGAGGTGTTTGTTCATGGTGTGTTGTCTGCTCATTAGACTCCTTACTTTGAACCTCTGTTTCGTATGCAGACACCAAGCGGATGATCTCTGGGCCAGCCACCATCCATCTTCTGAGTGCTGACGGATCTTCAGTCAGCTCAATGGCTCCGCCATCAGCCTTTATAAAGGCATTGGTCTGCTCATGAGCTTGGTCAAGAGCCATTGCTGAGAACTGGCGACTGGTCTTGTGCACAACAAAGTTGCCAGCCTTGAACTCCTTGTGCAACTCTGGGTGTGAACTCTCTAGGGTAAGCATGTCCCTGAGGTGAATAGGCAGCCAACGAGCGTAGTTTGTATTATTGTTGGAAAAGAAGTAGGGTATCAGCTCATGCAATGCCTGGCAGTAGAGGACAAAATTGGCCTCACGGAAGGACCTGATCAGTAGGAATATCACAAGTTCCATAGACAACACCATGTGCCAGAAGTGGAACTGTGGACTCTGCTGTCTTCGAAGGTCACACCACTCCTCAAACTCTAATGCCTGCTCATTGTTGTTTGCTTTCTCAGCACAGTAGTCAGTGTATGCTGTCCTCAGGAGTTTGTACAAACTAGAGGCTGTAACCTGGTGCATCTGCCGTGTCCTGGTTACACTTGCAGCTGACAGGAAGGATTCTGCAGTTCCAGATGAAGCAACTCCTGCCTCCACCAGAGCTCCTGTCCAACCACTGCCATGAAGAAGAGTACCAAGAGATGTCATTGCTGCCATCTCAATGTGCAGACCACCAAACATTACCAGATACTTGTCTTCGCCATACTGATCAGGCCACTGCCACTGCACCTGCTTTGCTACGGCATAGATTGGCTGATCAGCTGTGATTATGGGTAGGCTATCTGGCCAGGGTTCAGAAAATCAGTGACATCCTGCACTTTCTGCATCACGTGTTTGATCGTAGCAACAGAATGAGCCTGATCACGCAGGAGAGGAAGCAATGAAGTTATGGTTACTTCAAATTCTGGGCTTCTCTTCATTGAAGCGTGATGAGCTGACCACGTCAGATTCACTGCATCATCTATTTCCTGGGTGACTATGACCTTGTCTAGCCACTGATACTCCAGTGCAAGCTGTGGCCCCAAGATATCTGTGGGTGGCTTTGGTATTGCAGTGTTTGGTGGCACAGGGTTCTTTGTTTGAAAGGAAGCTGGTGAGATGTTTGTGAATGTGTCCAGCAATTCAGGCACCGACCTCACTTTCTCAGGTGCAAACTTTAGTTGCTGTCTTTCCTGTCCAGTGTTCTGCCATATAGCCCCCATATTTAAAGGTAAACTGTACTGGGAAGCTACAGAAACATAATATTCACAAGAAATAGTATGGAAGAGCTTTACCATATTGCTAGAAGCAAATACATGCCATTCTAGTGAAAAATTAGCCAAAATCTGTCGATACTGGCCGCCATCTTGGAATTTGGCCGCCATATTAAATTTTTTGCGTGGCCAGCGCCCTTTTCTGATAGAGGGAACTTTAAAGAGCACTTGTGCAAAATTTCATGCTTGTTTCACTATCTGAACGATTCTTATGAAATATGCAATTATCTGCTGCACTATATTGTCCGACTGTACTGTACAGCAACTTCAAGTTTTGTATTGTTGATTTTCAAACTATTTTTGGTAGTCTTTGATTTTTTCTTTTATATCATTTGTCCGTAAAAGTAAGTAATTGCTTTTAATTTTGTGTAAAAATCACACTCAGAATCTGTCCACAATATATGATGGTGGAAGTTCATAAAAACACTTGTTTTTCTGTCAGTTGGAAACGCAGACTGTTTCTTCATCTTTGTACTGAGATTTTATGTAAACCTCTTCTCTCTCTCTCTCTCTCTCTCTCCCATGAGCCTCAGGGAAAGACTGTTCAAGCTCCGTTTTCCCCCTAAGGGGTGTTAGTGCTGTCAGTGTGCCTCACGCGGTGCACTGTAGGCATTACCCAAGGTTCTTTGCAGCTTCCCTTCGACCCCTAGCTGCTACATCCCCTTTCATTCCTTTTACTGTACCTCAGTTCGTATTCTCTTTCTTCCATCGTACTGTTCACCTCCTGTCAGTTGTTTCATAGTGCCTCAACTGCTGCAAAAGGTTTTGCTCCTGTTGCACCTTTCAGACCTCTTTACTCTGTTTCCCTTTCAGCGTTGAATGACCTCATAGGTCCCAGCGCTTGTCCTTTGGCCTAAATTTTGTATTCTAATTCCATGTTCTGTTATTGTGAAAGTTTCCCAAAGAGAAGCCCTGAAAGAGCGTCTGTGGTGATTACAGAAAAGGCTAATTTGTTGGTCGCCTCCATTACTCTATATATACTCTACATTCTGCACATTGGAATTCAAGAGGCCGTTTTTTGAAGTAAGATCAATCAATTAATTACTCTCACTAACTTAAATTAATGTAGTTTTTTTTATTTACAACCTTTCAGCTTTTGCAAATGGAAAGAGTTTTTTAATGAAACTAAGGAGAAAAGCGTATTGAGAGGAAAATATTCTCATTTATAATACGATATTATTTTAGAAGCTGCATATAGATAAATATGTGTATAATTAGTATCTTGATTTTTTTTTTACTTTACCGAGTCTAGAGAGAAAGAAATTCGAGGCCTTTTTCTGTCTCTTGTGACCAGGATCTCTTGCAACACAATTTTCAGACCCAGAAAAACTAAAACAATCTGTACAATTTCAGTTTTGTATCACTTCTGAATGGACGAATATCTGAGGTTTCCTGTTTAGTACGTGTCGCGCGCGCGCGCTTGTCTGCGGGTTTGTTCAGTCGGATTCTGTTCGTAACAAAAACTGGATAAACAGAACCAGCAACCATCTTCCTAGAGAGAGAGAGAGAGGCCATATCCCGCATGCTTGACTGATCCCCGAGTCGTAGGAGAATCGAAAACAGACGAGAAACAGAGTCCTAGAATTCTTAGTCTCATTGTTTGTGGTCCATCCGTTCGATGTTGCTTAAGGAAGAGAAGAGCTTTCCTTTTTCTTCTTTCTTTTTGTCTTAACTTCCGGGAGATCGAAGGTGGACACCTTTCTGCTTTGGTGGCTCTCTCTCTCTCTCTCTCTCTCTCTCTCTCTCTCTCTCTCTCTCTCTCTCTCTCTCTCTCTCTCTCTCGGAAATAGCACTGACAACAAGGATGCGTCCACGCTCCTACATAACATGTTGACAACCTTCGCATATATATCGCATACAAGTTGGAAACAAAGTCAGCAACCATAAGTGGAGAACGAACCTTCGGCAAATGATGGATAATCGTATGAAGCCCTGTTTAGAACTACCAATAAGTCATTGACTTGTATGCAACCTGTTTGCGATGTCTGTGCAATGAGAGGTCAACATGTTCGTGATATGTTTTACTTTAGTGTGGACGCACTCTGAGACTAAGGCAGCGATGGCATATACAGTAGAAACCGTACAGGCTCAAGAGTTCACAGCTTTATGTTGAGAGGAATACCATTTTGCAATGAAGCCGAGCTTGGTTGGTTAGACCAAGTTTATGGTTCCACCTAAACCTCTTATTCCCTTTCAAACTTTACCACACTTACCGGCCACTTTTGGGCGACATTTGATCATGCTTTATGGGCCACTTTTGTGTAACGCTCTACACCACTTGCTGCCCACTTTTAGGCGATACTTACCCACACTAACGGGGCACTTTTGGGTAACAGTTTATCACACTTACAGACCACGTTTAACAATACTTTAGGACACTTATGGGCCACTTTGGGCAAGGACTTTTGCTGGCATAAGACCTTAATGATTCTGTGTTTTACCCAAGACTTTCTTCCCATCAGGGTCCATTTAAGAGTCTCTTAACTAAAGGCGTTATTCCTTCCATCCTAAGTTCCTACATTGCCACCCATGTGAGTTTGTCATCCTCACTTGACTAAGGGTTTTGGAGGAAAACAAATTGTAGGTCCCAACGGGACACCCATGGCCTAACGAGGGTTTATGAAGGGGGAAAGAAGTGACATGCAGCTACAACACTGAAAAATGGGAGACTGAATGAAGCTCTGTTGGAGTAATGTATTGGGCAAATTTGATCGTCCTGGATTTTCAGCTCAATTTCCATTCCATTATCCTCACTGCCTCACTGGGCGACTAATCCACGTTAATAATCACTTGCCATTGACCGTTGAATTTACGTGTCTCTGTCTGTCTGTCTCTCTCTCTCTCTCTCTCTCTCTCTCTCTCTCTCTCTCTCTCTCTCTCTCTCTCTCTCTCTCTCTCTCTCTCTCTCTCCGATATTTTAGTCAGCCCCTGTCATTATTCGTAACCTACCAGATTGCGTACTTACATGACAGGTTTATGAAGAGAGAGAGAGAGAGAGAGAGAGAGAGAGAGAGAGACGAGAGAGAGAGAGAGAGAGAGAGAGAGAGAGAGAGTTTAAAGTGTACAGCGCTTATTGAGTCCTATGTTATGATGGACAGGGGCAAGTTTTTATATGGCAAATATCTGTATGCAAATTAGACGCTGGACGTGCATAACATGATTGGGTTTTCCAATGTGCACTTTTATTATGCATTTTTTATATTTTCGTGGTTATGTATTAGTTTCTTTTGGGCATGTGGTTTTTGTAAGTTAGGAGGTTCTTGTGTGGGAATGGGGGTCAATGTTGTGGGAACCCTGATTTGCATTAAATGGGAACTCTCTCTTTAAAAGAAAAAAATTAACCTTTTGATATTTCTGAAGTGGGAACTCAGTCTATTGCAACGAATGAGAACTCGAATTTCTGGGAGCCAACTGGGAACTTAGTCTTTGGGAACCCATCCCTCTGGGAACACATTTGGAATTTAGTCTTTGGAATCAAATGGGAATTCATACTTCTGGGAAACAAGCTGGGAACGCAGTCCTTGGAAACAAACTGGGAACACAGTCTTTGGAAAACAACTGGGAACTCAGTCTTTGGAAACAATTTGGAACTCAAACCTTCATGGGAACAAAGTGGGAACCCATTCTTGTGGAAAATTATTTATGAACTAAGCATAGATATCAATTGGAAACTCAGTGTTGGTGATGTATGGGAACTATCTCGTGGGAACAAAGCGAGAACTTATTCTTGAGATGGAAGTGTCTACAGTAGGATCATTTCGTTCAAAGAGAACCACCACGTTATTAGTAATGGCGGGAATAATTAAAGCAACGTGATTATAGAAATATTGAATAACGTCACACTTATTACCACATAGTGAATAGAGTAACTCTGCATATTGAATAAGATAACAATGTATAGAGTGAATAACATAACATTGTACATAGTGAATAAGGTGACACTTTACGTAGTTAGTAACGTAACACCTTATATAATGAATAACATAACACCTTCAATAGGGAATAACATGACACTTGACATAGTGAATAACGTCGAGTTCATTTAACTACAAGACCTCAAATCAGCTCCAGCCAACGTCACTCTTCCGAAAAGGACGCGAAGGCCTCTTTGTTTATTGGGCACCCCTCGCCCCCCTACCCTTCACCCCCTTCCCCCGCTCTTTCTCGTTCAACAATTGAGGTCTTTTACTTTCGTTTATGGAGGTGAAAAGTAATTGTCCCTGGTCGGGGGAGGGCCGGGGGGCGGGGAGACGGTTAGCGCCATCATTACTTAAGAAGGTTCTTTGCAGCTTCCCTTCGCCCCCAAGCTGCAACCTTTTCATTCCTTTTACTGTACCTCCGTTCATATTCTCTTTCTTCCATCTCACGTTCCTCAGCCCTATCTTGACAATTATTATTGCATTGTGCAACTGCACGTCTTTAAAACCTTTTTACTCTGTATTTCGTTTTCTGTGCTGAATGACCTCATAGGACCCCAGCACTTGGCCTTTGGCCTAAATTTTATATTCCATTCTATTCAGACTGTAACAAGATTTCGGGCCTTGATGAAAGTAGCTGTTTCACAGCTTGTCGTAGTGAAGAGAATTATTTATTTTTTTTTTTTGCACAATTACTTTTTCTCACTAACAATCTTCTGTAGGTACCAAGATTCACATCTTTATTTATGGTTATCCATTGCAAACTGTTTTTTTTTTTTATTTCTTACGATTGTTTTTTTTATAAATGAAAGACTCAGACTACAACTGTCATTATTCCCAAAAATGACGTCCAAGTTTCTTTCCTAAAAACGGCAGACGAAGGCCTTCGTACCAAGCAAGCACACTAAACAAGCACACGACACCATTCCTTCTCTCCCCACAGGATAAATCCTCCGCAGAATCGACCAATAGAAATATTTTGTGCTTGATTGACGCAGGATTTCACTGGGAGCCCCGAATGCTCCTTCATCAGGCCTGGGCAATGTTTGGATATGTCCCCGTTTGACTTGTCAGTTGGTTTCAATACATTTGCATGGAGATGAGAAGCTGCGACTGACTATAGATAATAATAAGTGGAAGTTTGGACGAGCTGCCATTTTTTCTTGTTTTTATTTTTATTTTTCTTAATCACCTGATTCAGCGGTTTTACTCTCTCTCTCTCTCTCTCTCTCTCTCTCTCGTCTCTCTCTCTCTCTCTCTCTCTCTATTATAACTTGATAGCAGTGTTGCAAAGTTGAATTTTATAACTTTATGAAAAAATAATATCAGTCTTTGTCTTTTCACCTCAAGTCTGTGAGATTTGATATTTTATTTTTAGTTTTATTTTTAGATATTTGTATTCTGAACTAGAACTAAACGCTTGCTACATCGGCCCTCAGGCCTCATTGTGACCATTGTTACTCGTTCAGACCACTAAAACATCTGAAGTAATATTTTTTTTCATTCATATTCCAGCATGAGACAAGCATAATGTAAAGGTACTTGTTTCAGTGTTGGTAATTATAATGTCTCAAGTGTTGGCATGCATTAAGCAACACTTGGAGAATATGTTACTAACTTTATATTTTCTTTGTATTTATTTCAGGTGAGCTACGTATCAGCTACGGGTAAGGAAATGTCATTCATGATCACATTGACACTTCTTTGAAAAATCAGAAGCAGAATAGATTTTTTTTTAAGCTTTTCCAATTGTGCTTAAGTTCTTTGATGTACTGTACATGTCGAGATAAAAGTCAAATTTGAATGACTGAAAATGGATTCTAATACTAGGGTAACACGCTAGCTGCTACAGTAGGTTTGCTGTTTGAACAGGAGAGGGACTAACGCGTTTAGTAGCGTCAGTTATCACACTTGAAACTTTCAAGACGATGTCAGTGCCAGTCGGGCTGTGTCCACACTACAGTACAGTAAAATATGTCGTATACAAGTCGGCAACTTATCACATGTCATCAACAGGTCAGCAAATTTTTGCATACATATTGCAAACAGGTCAGCAACTTATACATGTCACAAAGGTCAGCAACTCACTGCATGCATATCACAAATATGTCAGCATCTTATCACATACATCACAATAGGTCAGCACTTGATAGCATTCATATCACAATAAGGGTCAGCATTCATATCACAAAAGGGTCAGCAACTTATCATAACATATCCAAACTGGTTGACAACAAGTCAACAACCGTAAATGGACGACGAATCTTTGGCAAATGCTGCATAATTCATTTATGATAATAAGAAGCTTTGTTTACGACTACTGATAAGTCGCGGTGACTTGTATTCAACCTGTTTGTGATACGTGTGTGATAAGTTGCTGACCTATGTTTACGACATTTTTTCTGGGATGTGAACGCACCCTTAGATGGTATATTGCAATCCCGGATTTCTTATATCATAAGATCGATACACGGTCGAGAATACCACTGACATGGGGCGTTTTCAAAGCGTATATGATTCTGAATGCTGTTCCTTACGAATTTGGGAATTCTCATTGCTGGAATTTGTGATCGCGCTTGAATACGTAATGTCAAAACAAGAGGACCTCCTTCCTTATTTGGACTGGTGCTGCCAGACGAGAACGAATTTTAATGTCTCCAGTTTTTAAAGAACAACAGTCTGTGAAAATTAGGACGAATCCTGAGAAATTACTTTGATATCTCGGAAGAAGAGAGAGAGAGAGAGAGAGAGAGAGAGAGAGAGAGAGAGAGAGAGAGAGAGAGAGAGAGAGAGAGAGAGAGAGAGAGATATCTTGGTCCAGTTAAGAAAGGACTGCACAGGTTAAAGAGGATCAGATGCCACTCACTTCTTTATTAAAATTTGTGGCAGGATTTAATTCTTTTTGCATCAAGCGTTGGCGTAAATATTAACTTTTCTTTATTATTCATCATTTGGATTCGTTAGGAAAGATGGGACGAATGGCAACCAATGTTTTTATTTGCATTTTAACTTAAGTTTTATTTTTATTTCTACTTTTTTAATTTCTCTGTTTTTTGTTTTATGTATCAGTAACATTTTTTTCTTATTTTTATCCCATATTGCTTATTTTTCATCCCTATTAGTTCTCTCTCTCTCTCTCTCTTCTCTCTCTCTCTCTCTCTCTCTCTCTCTCTCTCTCTGCGAAAATCTGAGGAAGTCTCAGAAAAGGTATTTTGTTCGATCTCCTCCCTCTAGAAAACTCGGGGTTGTCTAAATACTGATTGGAGGGGCCGTGGGAATTTGTCAAGGAAATTGCTTTAATGATTTTATTTATTTATTTATTTTATTTTTTTTTTTTTGCTGGTGTGTTTGCTCATGATTTTTGGTGGTTCGATGTGATGGCCTCTGAAGAGGTTGTAAGGTCTCTCTCTCTCTCTCTCTCTCTCTCTCTGTTGTTAATTTCTGATTTTTTTTCTTTCTCTGCCGTCTTGTGAATCTCTCTCTCTCTCTCTCTCTCTCTCTCTCTTCTCTCTCTCTCTCTCTCTCTCTCTCTCTCTCTCTCTCGTGAATTTTTGTTCTTTTCTTTCTTGCTTAGTGACCTGTTTTTCTTTCTTTGTCATCTGCTGAATCTCTCTCTCTCTCTCTCTCTCTCTCTCTCTCTCTCTCTCTCTCTCTCTCTCTCTCTCTCTCATGAATTTTTGTTCTTTCTTTCTTGCTTAGTGACCTGTTTTTCTTTCTTTGTCATCTTCTGAATCTCTCTCTCTCTCTCTCTCTCTTCTCTCTCTCTCTCTCTCTCTCTCTCTCTCTCTCTCTCTCTCTCTCTCTCTCTCTCTCTCTCCGTAGAGAAATACCTGTCGTGTTGTTCTTCAGTTCAGCTGTTCTGTTGACGTGTGATGTAATTGTGGCGAAATGTAACTAAAGATTGAGAAAGCTCAGTTTAGTTTTGATGTAACATAACGTAATTTCCATGACGTGTAATTCTGACATGATGCATTACATCAAATTAGATAGAGTGGTTAAATATTATAATAATTGTAACACGCCATGGGTTTATTGCAATCCAAACCTGACTGTTTAGAGCGAATTTTGATAACTTTTTTTTATTTCATCTGACGTCATTTCACATTTTTTTTTATTTTATCGTTGATTCTGTGGACCTTTCCGAACGATCTGTGGGTTTCCGCTTACACCAAACTGCTAAGGCTTGTTGCAAGTTCCAGAAATGCTGCTTCTTTTACAAGTGAGAGCTGTAGTAACCCTTCTATTTGCTTCTTATCGGGACTTAGGACCAGCTTGAGTCATTAAACTTTTATACCAGAATTATAAGAATGAAGATCAGTGTAAATACTTCTCATTATAAGCACACTGAATATTGAATACTGAACATTCTAAACAATGAATATTATAAATTGACAATGTTTCAGAATAATTCGTCCTTCATTGTAGTGGACTTTACCCATTCGATTGTAAGGTGAAGATCATTATAAATATTTCTCAATATAAACAATGAACATTATAAATTGACAGTGACCCAGAGTAACTGGCCGTTCATTGTAGTGGACCCTCCCCATTCGATTAAAAGATAAAGGTCATTATAAATATTTCCCATTATAAACACAATGAATTTTATCAACTTACAATGATCCAGAATAACCCTCCCTACATTGTAGTGGGCTCTCCCAGTTCGATTGTAAGAATAATGATTGTGATAAATATTTCTCATTATACACACTGAATATTATAGAATAACCCTCCCTTCATTGTAGTGGACTCTGTCCATTCGATATACTGCCATCACTGTGTGACGTCATCAGAAATCATTAGAACTTGAAAGCATTCGGTGGAGGCGAGAGAATAATATGGCTCCTGGCAGATAATATAGAATACAGGTAGGTCTCTGGGTATCCTGATTGTTCTGGCTAATTTGGGCCTCGTTCAAGGAACACTTAAGGGTCTTAGTTGATCTCCTTTGTACTGTATGTTCGTTTAGGCTTTTTAGACTGCATGGCCAAGTTGACACCGAGTCTGGAGAACAGGTTTAGATACTTCAAATTTTGATCTGAAACCAATTAAGTCATTGAAAATTGTAATGAAATTTGAACATGATTAAGTTTTTATTTATTTTTGGCCAAGACATTCAAACAGACCATCTCAATATTAATTTCTTAAATTATCCCCAAGCCTTTTACAATCGAATTTGCGAAGGAAAATAAAAAAAAAAAAGGGGTTCAGGGGCACTTTGGGGCGGCCATTATTTCCCTTGTTGCGTGATCAGAAACAGATGTTTGTGTCGAGGGGGACAACTGATGGCCAGTTACGTCGGGGACATTCGATGTCGGCTCCGCGGAAGACAGATCTTTACCATAGGTCCCCCCTAAGATATAGAAAATGGAGTGCCGGTTTTTTTTGCTCCGTTTTCTGTTTGTTTACTTTTATGGTCATATTAATTTGTTTTTTATTATTTTTTCACTTTTTTTAAATTAGGTTGTTTGATTATTATTATTGAGAGGGAGTAGTATTATATTACAATGTTTTTCACCAGTAAGTACTTAATTTTGTAGATACTTGCTATTTGAAGTTAATGGACTTTTAATCTTGTTTCAAATGATTGTTTGCAAGTTTTGAATAATAATAATAATAATAATAATAATAATAATAATAATAATAATAATAATAATAATAATAATAATAATAATAATAATAATAATAATAATATTGTAAAGACATACTGTAAAATTGTCTTTGCTGGCTGTGGCCATCCTATTATTATTATTATTATTATTATTATTATTATTATTATTATTATTATTATTATTATTATTATTATTATTATTATTATTATTATTATTATATGTTCTGTCAATCTTAATTTTAGAATGTCATTCATTCTTAGTAATAATAAGATATAACCAATTATAACTAGAATTGAGAGAAAAATTAACGTTTAAGTATAAAGCCGTCTTGAGGTTCAATTTTTTCAAAAAGCACTTTGAAACTGCCGGCAAGAAGGTGTGATAATACTGAACCTTGACCAAGTTTGTATACATTTGTTCATTTTAGATGAATGCTCACGATTTTTGAAAGCATATTTTTGAAATGTAATGCTAGCTTTTACTAATGTTTCTTAATGTTTATCTCCATTATCTGAAACTGATGTGAAAATTGTACAGTATTCTAAATCTGTTGTGTCAGTTTGAGTATTATTGTAGTTGTTTATAATAATAATAATAATAATAATAATAATAATAATAATAATAATAATAATAATAATAATAATAAAGGTAAGTGTTACTAATAACATACTGCCAGGCTTGTGAGAGAAAGATCGATATCACGTGCAGAGGTTAACATAACCTCAAATGAAAAATAAAAATTCCTGTATTTTAGCAAAAAAGCTTCTTGAATAAACAAAAATGTTAAAAATTACGCTCCGCCAATAAAGCAATCCTATATTTAGACAAATAATGATACCATACAACATTAATTCATACAGGAACAAAAAAAGCTTCTTAAAGAAACAAAAAGCTAAGAATTATTGCTCTCTGAGACAGAGAAATTCAGAAACTTTATGTTCGAAGAATTCCCTACACACCTCTGGGGCTACTCTTAAGACACACATCATACCTACATTTCGGCCGTTTCTTGGTCCAGGTATACGTGTTCCCTTCCTCTTCCTCTTCCTCTTCCGCCTCCTCCTCCTCCGTCTCCGTCCTCTTGTCCCCCCCCCGCCCCCCTCTTCCTTTTACTCCTCGTACTGGAGGTAACACTTAAAAGTTACATAAGCAAATGTGCTTCGCGTTCGCTACACTTTAGCGGAATTCGCTAGCTTGGAAGAGCAGTTAGGTAGGGGTACAATTTGTTTGTAGGGGAGAGAGAGAGACTGGGTTTAATGTTGGAATGAAAGAGAAACTTTCTTTTAAGGGAAAAAAGAGATTGTTTTTATATTTAAAGATTTTTTATCCTTTTTATATTGTGTATAGCCTATTCATTAGATCTGTTCTACTTACGAAAGGGAAACGTTGTTCTCCCTATTACCTGTAGTCTTCGTTATACTGTTATTACATTTACCAAAGTTATTGCTTGTGTTTCGTTTGTCAGTTTGTTATACGATCCCGTAATTGTAGAGAAATTGATTGTTGTCTTTACGTTCTCTTG